>WEKY01049905.1:0-10369 GCA_013390045.1 Picathartes gymnocephalus
GTGAGCCAAGTGAAAAGCCATCCACCACAAAGGGTGGATAGCAAAAGAGAAGAGTTAGCAAGCAGTTCATGTTGAAAATAAACAAAATGCGCTTGCAACTAAAGCAGTTAATAGCAGCTTGAGAGTAGCAAATTTCATTTGTAATAAAAAAATAAAGGGACAGTGTTTTCCAGTTCTGGCCCCAAACAGTATCACCTTTGATTGAAACTTGAACAAAATGTCACCTAAGCTTCTCTTTAATTCAAGTATTTTACTACATCATTGGTAATAAAACATGTAAATAGCATCACTGCCCCATTGACAGCCAACTGCAACTTAAAATAACAGTAATTCCCACTGTTTTTTCCTGCTGAGCATGAAGTGTTGCAGGAAAGGCTCAAACACGTCTTTAGCCTGTATATTCCAGGCTACCAGTCCAGTGCTACTCCTAATTAGGCAAGAACAAACGTTTGTGGTAACTCAGCCCTTAACTGGATTTAGGCTATTTCCTGTCATTCCATCCAAGGCTGGGCAGGTCTGTATTTTAATATAGCAGCATCCTACTGGCAGATGCACTAACGAATCTGCAGAAGACCATCAATCCAAGTAAAACTCAGAACCATTTGACACCGACTTAAACCACTCCCTCTTAGCCCTCCAAGCCTCGTTTCCTCCAAGCCATTGTTCGAGTATTTCTTTCCAGCATCACTTGATCGGGTCCAGACACTGCATTGCATTTCAAAGGGAGACGTGGAGTGTCTGCCCGTGGCAGACAGGGTGCTGATCACCCGCATAAACATCAGGAGATAAAATACCCAGTGACACCTCCTTAGCAGATCAACTCCCAGATGTGTTCGGCAAAGGAGGGAAAGAATGAGGCCATTGTTCAGAAGGTGAGTGCTGAGCACAGAAATTGCACATTGACAATGAGAATCAGACAATTCAAAATACTTTAAAATACTTGTTCCCTTACCAGTAAATGCCAAAGGAAAAAATAAGCTAAAACACACTCTTCTTTTTTTTGCTGCAGGCTAGGACCAAGCCACAGATTTAATTGTGTGAACACTTACCCAACAGACAACCGCGGTGAAATAAAGGAAGAATGAAAGACTACAGACCGACTCACTTCATAAGGAATATTATCAATATTTGCACTGAGGTAAAACCAGGTAACAGGAAGATGAATGCCAGCCAAGCATTAAAATCATAAAGATGGGGGAAATTACATCTTGAATTCATCAGTCTATTATATCAGTCTTTGGCCACTAACAACCAATTTATCTGGAAATGGGAGATTTTCATTATTGGTGTATGCATGCCTGGACAGAGGCAGAATGTGATAGTTTTGTTGAGGATTTTTTTAAAGCACAGGCACTCTCTATTGTAATCCTAAGGAGTGAAGCCTGTTGTGAAGAAAAAACTGCTCTCAGCTTCTTAAAATACAGCCCATCCTAAAAATAAGTTTTGACAGAACAGAGGTGAAAAGATTAATAAACTCTTTATCTTGTCCAGAGCTTAAATTGGTATCGTTGTATTTCAGTCAGTAAATTGCGTCAGTTATACTCTCTGCTCCAGTCTGTTCTTATAATAGACTGGAGCCGAGTGGATAAAATAATAATGATTAATGGTCACCACTGCTCTGCTCCTCCTTTACCTGCCTGGAAATATAATTCTATAAAAATAAGTAAATAAGCTCCTGAGCTGTGCTTCTCAATTGCAGTAACCCATTACCTGCTTTACAGCATGGCTCAGATGGCCCCACAAGGGACAAGGACCACATTGTCCTGTACTGTGCAAGCAAACCAGAAAAGACAATCCCTACCCCAAAGCAACTTCCTGTAAGTAAAAAAGAATCTGAGTGACAAAAGAGGAACAGACTCCTGCATATAGGCCAAATAAAAGGAAGGCTTCACTGCGTCTAAAGGTCTTCAGCAAACTTTCTGCCCTAGGATAAGTTTCTCTCTATTAACACAGCTAACCTAAGATAAATATTGAATAATGGATGCTGCCATGGATAAAATATGCTCATAAAATTATATCAGATAAAGCAACCCCTTATTTCAAGTAACGAAAACCACTAGACAAAGTTAAAAATGCAAATTTAAATGCACTCAGTTTTAATGCTAAAGTACCCTATCTTTCCATTACAGACACCACCTATGTTGCAGAGCCAAAGCAGAGGCAGAGCTGGTACTAATGATCTCACATCTGTAACATACCAGAGGGTTCCCAGTGCTGACAGCAGCATTGATTAGGGCGGAGAGATGTCCCTGGACATCATATTCAGCTCTATAAGGCGTTCTGTGACACCTAAGAATGTGGAACAAAAACCATGCCCTCCTCTGGGCCCTGGCTGCTCCAAGGTGCCCTCCTACCTGAAGAGCTATTCAAGACCTTCAGAATGTCCACAGCTGAGCAAGGGACACTGGCTCAGAGCCTTGTGTCCACATCAGGGTTGATCTGGAGGCCTTAAGGCAGCAGCTATGGCAGATGTCCTGGAAATAACTAATTTATTTGTAAAGAATAGAGTAACATTTACATTTACTGGGAAGCACTCTGTGATTCTCACTAACTGTTAGATTCAAAAATACATTATTGCATTGAACTTGACACTTCTGTAGATGACAGAAACTGTCATTTAATCCTTCAATGAATCTCCCCTGCAGTCATTAGGTGTTGGTGAGAGATGACCAGTCAAGGGAGTCAGTACTGACAAAGACTGCAAATGGGCAAGTGATTCCACTTCCACATTTCATGTCTTCAGCCCATGAGAGGGGTTGGTTGGTTGTTTTTTTAATTTAGAATAGCCTACCTTTAGAGACATAGATTAACCTTTAGTACCTCCAGTGCAAACAGAACCCCAGATGGAGGCACACTGTTGACTATAACTACTCATGAAATTTCCTCAAAAATAAAATATTAAAAAGCTGTAAGAGGGTTGTTTTTAAAAATAACATAGTCCACAACTCCAGTGAAGGGCACTTGAATCTTTTTTTTCTACCTTTTAATTAAAAGACTCATTAAAAGCCACAACTACAGAGACCTGAAAAAAAGTTATCTTCAAAAATCACAGATTTGACTGCACAAATAAGCAGGGAAACAGGTTTCTTTCATTTGTGAAGTGCCAAAATCTTGATAGAGAGGTGGAAAACTCAGTTAGATTGAAACATGAGGTCAAGTATTCAGAATGCAAATAATCCACCCAGACCTAGGAGCTGATATCCAGAGTAACCACATGGCGCTCTCTGCCAAAGTTCACTAGAAGCTCAAATTTCAGGGGGGTGAGGGGTACAAAAAAAGCACAACAGAAGACATACATTTAGACTTGAACAGGGCAGCTCTAAAACATGCAAGAAAAACAGTATTTTAGTACTAAACACTGAATTTTCTTTAGTAGCACATCTTCCCATGAATAATAAAAGAGTATCCTCAATGTTTTATGAGGTATAGCTTAGTCCTGAAGATTATCTGCAGGACTTGCTTATGCTGATACTTTTGCATTAAAGAGACCAGTAATATTCAGCTAACTAATATAGGGCAACCACAAGCTACAATGGACAGCTTCAGAAAGCAAAAATCAAAAAGGTCATTCTAAGAAATGGATTTGGAGCAACAAAATGCTTTTTTATTTCTTCACATCACTGCACTGAGCCCTGACCTCACAGTGGAAGGTACTACTGTACAGTCAATTTATGAACCAGACATGCTTCTCAAGCAGTGAAAGAAAGAACATGCTAATAGTGTTATAACAGCACCAGTGCAGCATTATCTTAGACAATGAGAAGTTTGGAAGTTTTATATGCTTTCTTTATTGTTATTAAAAGTAGCACTGTTACCTTGGCAACTGCTGAATCACTTGGGAGTTTGTTAAGGAAACCCAAATGTTACTTATACTTGCACATTTGCAATCAATTTAGGGAAAACAATTGGGGTTTTGTTTGGTGTACTTTTTTTAAACTAATCACACATTTTTTCCTTGTGACTATGACCTTGCAAATTTCAGCATTTTTGAGGGTTTTTTTAAATAAATCAGTTCTTGGGATTTAATTAAGGCAGTTCATGTCTCATTTGCACACAAAGTAATCTGCACTTTCTTACACGATAAATTCTAAAAATTCATCGAGGATGCCAGTCAGAAATAGAAGCACAGACACTCTGCAGTGCACACGAAAATTCCCATCAGCTTTCTACCTCCCGTGCAGGTACTGGGAACAAGGACAGGAATTTTCCCTGAGGGAGTTTGGAGGAGGGACAAGAATCCCAAACACCTCTATTGCAGGGGCTCAGACCACACTCCCAGGTGCAAGAGCACAGAAGTGGGAAAAGGTGGGTGCACAGTATCCTGAGACACCAGGCTGCCAAATCTGAACCTGCCTGTCTTAAAACCATAAGGATAGCTGGAAGTTGAGGGTTTTTTACCCTTTCTCAGCAGTATCTGTTCATTTTTAATGTAAAAACTGGGTGCATGAAGAAAATGGGAAACTGCAGGAGGATGAGTTTGTGAGATGTGATGATTGTGTGGGATGGCTGCTTTCTTTCTAGTTTTCATGAACATGTTATTCCCCAAGTATAGGCCAACAGCAATGAAAAGCAGAATACTGGCAACTTCCAGTTTTTCTGTCAAGGAACCTCATGAAACAAAATTAGGCTTTAAAAAAAAGGGGATGATTTTGCATAATCTCAATTTTTTAAACTGAAATTGCCACACACAGTCAGCGTGAGCGTAGCTCAAGTAAAATGCCCATTTTCCTTAAAATAAACACAGCCAAAGGTACATCAGACTCCTCAAGACTGTCACCTCTAAGGTGTACTGAGTCAACTGGATTAAAAGTCAAGGGTTACATACAAATCCTGCTAACCCACACTGGCAGGAGAAAAGGAGGCTCAGGGAAGACCTTATCGCTCCCTATATCTGAACAGAAGTTGTAGGGTTTTCATTAATTCTTTATCACATTGCACTTGGAGGCTCAACTTACATCACGGCCAGAGGAACTCCTGTTTTAAATACTTATTTAATATCTTTGGTGAGAGAATGTAACTGAAACCCACCCTCCAGAAAACATGAATACTCACAAGACTGAGGAAGACCAGAATTTCACTATAATAACTTATTTAAATAGGAATATTGAATACATACAGAATCCCTATGATGGTTATTGCATTAGAAACTACATGGGCAAGAGGATAAATATAGGGCTATTGGCACCTCCACTACAGGGCTATGTTACCCTTACGGCCAATATTTAGTATTGTATTTCCTACATGCCTTTAAGACCTGAATAGTTAAATTGCTCAGAGCATTTGAACCTTAAACACACAATATTCCACATTTGCTTGCCTGTACATAAGTTTGAGACAATGACTTAGCCAGATACAACCTCTCAATTTCCTTTCATTTAAGTCTCTAATGAGATGATAACAGAAGGGCCTTCGGGTTTTGTTTTACAAGGCTGTGACAGAACTTTATAGCTTTCACTCGAGTTTTTTCTTGGGGATAAAGGAGGGCAGGACATGGAAACTTATTTTCTTCAAAAAATACAGCAGAGAGTACCTCTGTAAGCCTGTGTTTGTCTCTGAGATCACCCTTTAAGAAGTGGCTCACATTAAGAAGAAGTAACATGGGTCAGGCTGTTTATTCACACTCACATTCCAATCCCCAGACATGTTTCAGCAGGAAAACAGAGTTCAGGATCTGTGCAGAGACATGAATGTTCCAGCCATGTTTAAAGTTCCGTGCTTTCCCCCATACCAAGCTCTCTGCTCTGTCAGTCCTCACTCTGGGCTGACCTTCCTGCCTGTGCTATTCCCATGTGCTGGGGCTGTAGAGACCACCGTGCCTTGACCTGAGTTTGCTGGCTGTTGATGCCACCTACAAACACCACCAGCGAAGTTCAACCCCTCTTTCCAATCAGAACTGCAGCATGGAACAGGAGGACTGGAATGGAAATTGTGACCACATGGGGATGTGCCTTTAAACAGTGCCCTGTTTCAGAGGAACCAAGCAAAAGCTTGAGAGAAATAAGAGATATCACTGGGACAACTGTGCTGGGGTACAGAGCAGTGAGACACACTCACCAAACTGGCACAGACTTGACTTACTTTCAGGTTCATTTTCAGACCTAAATGATGTGAATCCTAGTCAAAAGAAATACTGTGTAACACAAGGACACCAAAGATTTTTTAGAAACCAATACAGACATCAAGACTTGTTTTGACAATTCAAAACTGTTCAAAATTGGCTCTGATACCCATGTCCCAGAGAGGATACAGGTAAGAGGCTGTGGTAAAGGAGGGAGGAGCAAAGCAAAGCCTCACTGGTGTCTGTGGAACAGAACTTGTCACTTTGGTCTTGTTGGAATGTTCAGGGTTAACTTCTGATGCAAACTCCTGCACGTCGAAGCTGCAAACTGCAGTCCCAAGCCAGCTGCTTGGTGGCCACAAGTGTTGCCACTGTCCCCTGCCTCACATTGCTGCTGAATAAGCCTGAAAACAGCAGGAAATTTGTATACCGTTCCCTAGGTATGGAAAAGAGCCATGGCTTGCCAGAACCACCTCCGGAGAGGATTTGCAGCATTCACCCCCATTACATTTTGGGAGCCCCGTGAGGAAGAGCAGCTGCTCTTTCCTCCTTACCTACAAGGAAGAGGGAAGGCAAACAGGACAAGGGAGCTGCCAGGGCAGCCCTCCTCAGAGCACTGAGACACAACACAGAGGTGAAAAGGCAGAGTGGAAGAATTAGAAAGTTGCCATGAATGCATTCTGCTTATGATTTAATTATTCATACTAACTTACCTCCTATTAGGCCAGTTTGTGTTTACACAGTTTCACAAGACACTACTAGAGCACCCAAGGCAATTACCTCTGATTACAGGACATAATGACTAAATAGCTTCAGCACACAGTGCCTGGTCTCAGAGCTGCCATACACTCCAAGATCACCTCCAAAAAAGGGCCAAGCTGGGCATTTAGTTCTGTTTCCCAGAGACGAGAAACTACCTTTAAAAATACACCACCATCATGGGGAAGGAAATAATTACAGACTTCCATACCAGAGAGAATAGCTCTTTCTTTCTGCCCCATCCCTGCTGTCCCTCTCTGTACCACTCCAAATGGCAGGGAGCAGGGCGCAGGCAAAAGCTCTCACACAGCAAGGCTGCTGCAGAAAGGTGATGTACTTGTACACTCACTCCTGTGTCACCACACTTCCTACACAGCAGGATGCAGCACAGCAGCTCCATTTCTTCTCCAGCTTTCCTGACCCTCATGCTTCAACTGCTTGTCATTTGACATGGCTACCTGCTACTCTGCTTTTTCCTATTCCACAGTCCCACAAATGAGAACACGAGTCCAAACATTAGCCAAGACTGCCTAGCAGAAAAGGAACCCCACTATTAAGGAACAGGATGAAATTCTGTCTTGCATTTAAAAATAAATAAAAACAGGACAAAGAATAGAAGCAGAAGTGTTTTGCTGCATCTTCTTAAAAATTATTCTTTAAGCTCTAGCTGCTTACATGCAAAGAAATTCACAGCAGTGAAGAGACAGGAGAGAGCTCTTGCTAAGCAGTGAATAGGAGCAATTAGGCAAGAGAAGAGCATAAGCAACTTGCACTTTGCCTTCATACAGCTTATCAAGTTTATTCTGCCCTGTTACATCTGTGTAATTTATATTAAAAAGCCAGCAGCTATTTGGCAAGATTTACATCTAGAAGCAGCAATTTAATCACATATGAAAGATCAGTGGAACTGGATGCCTCAGGACATTGCAAACTTCTCACCTCCTACTAAACCTGCCTGAAACTTGCCCTGGTCATGTTAAATGTTCACTAAAAATAACTTTTAAGTATCTGTTTCATATTTAGGCTCATCTCTTTAAACAGAAACATGAAATTTATTAATGTTATCATGTGAAATATTGAATGCTTGCACAGCAGAAACAAGTAGCTTGCAAGTTCAGCAATCTTCCTTCTGCAGTGATGTAACTACTCTAATGTAGCAGAATTCCTAGAAATTTCTTGGCCAGGCAGAAACAAGTTGAATGGCAGATGTTAGAGATTCATCATGAAAACAAATTTCCAGAAGCAAAACTGTCAAACAGGACTTTACTCCCTAAAATAATAGAAGGAAGGGATTCACATATAACCTATGTGCATTAGCTAATCCCATCAAGTCCAGGATACCCTGTCCTGTTGTTTCATTATTACATTTCTGACATTTTACTACTGAACAGCAGTTATATTTACCAAATGTATCCCCTTTGAAGCCTGACCTCAAAGTGTCCTAAAGTTTCAAATGCCAGCACTATGACTAGCTAAGTGTCTAATTTGAAGCAGTCCTGTATTTATGGCTGTTACACAAATAACAGAGTTCTTAATCAACCGAGGTTTCTCAGAAGCCTCATTTCTTTCCTCTTTATAAGCCTCTTTATGGGAAACAATCAGACAAGACCAGAAGTTGTTTATTTGCTGATTGGTGCTCAGAATGTTTTTTAAGTGTGTGTGCCCGCATTACAAACACAGTAGTTGCAACAGGTACCTTCCACAAACTCTTAAGAATTGGGGTCAAGAGCAGAAGGGATTTTAAGATAGCATTAGTTTGTCAGACATGGCACTAATCACTCCCAAATCAAAGCTTATAGAAAGCATGGATAGCCTGCTGAGATGCACTTGATCTGTGAGTAACCCCTCTCACTTTGTCAATATTCCACTTCAGAGGACAGAATTACATAGTTGAAAAAAGGAAAATAACTTAAGTGTCCAATACATAAGAAAAGCTCTGCCCAGTAGGCAAAAAATGACAATTCTGCCACTTAATTGGAACTCTAATTAGAAAGTAAAAATACATTTCATACACGAACTGTTACCCTTCATTAAACCCCCTGTTCAGAAACGAAGAATCTCTTTGGGAGCTGCAGCCTGGGGGATTTTTTTTGTTTATTTTTTTTCAACAGTCATTTATCTGCTTCATGTAAAATACAAACAAGACCAGCAGAGAGGAGAATTTCTGTTGAGTCCATGAAAAAATTCTGAGTGCAGAAGTTAATGTACATGTTAATGCTCAGAATGGTGGGGGTTTATACAATTTCATCATCTGATATCTGTGCCAAGGCCAAACCTCACTTCCAGCTGTGTTCAGCTGTTTGCCAAAGGTGGCATTATCTCACCAGCAGCAAAACTCGTGGGACTCCAGCACCCCAAGTCTCCAATGCCTGCCTAGGCCTTTGAACATACCTCTTAGCCCACATTTATAATCAGACTTTTCTTGAAGAAAATAAATGGATACAAAAGGATTCAGTGACATTTAAGAGCAAGTGAAAGAGTAGATGTTCAGACTAAATTGGGAGCTCAGTAATCAGGGTCCTGTTTAAGATAAGCTGGAAGTAATTGAGAAAGCAAAGGGTTTTAGACTATGAGTTTACTATATTCCACACCTAACAAACAATTCAATCCATTCATTTTTCCAGCAGCTCAGGCAATAAGTACTACTGGGATTTTCACTAATAATTCTACAAAAAGTAATCATAGAAAATCTTTTTTCCACAGGCATCACTGAAATCTTAGAGCAGAGATTCTATATTGCAATCTTTCATTGTTGTTATTTTTATTTAAATCGTGCCACGACTTACTCTTTGCTCATTTTCTTTCTTCTCTGAAACACAAAAGTATTCTTGCAATCATCCTATTTAAAAACAAATCTGATTTAAAACAACAGTTGTAAACATTAATAGGTTTAAACAATAATGATGATGATTTGCCTGCTATTCCATCTGTAGTCAAATCTGTGTTAATTTACAGCAGAATTTCTAAATAATTTGTGTGATGCCACAAGAAACAGAGCTGGGCTCAATTAGCATGACCAGTAAACTATCACAATAGGGAAAAATACATTTTAATATAAACATTTCCTTTTATTATAGTAAAAATACACGCCTAAAATTATTTAAGCCACTGAAAGGCTGTCATTTTCTGTAACTTAAGGTATTTGGATTCAGAGGCATTCCAAGATAAGGATGCTAAAAAAGAATCCTTTATTAGTACAAGGCTGCTGTTTCACATGGAGTGAAACAGGGACAGGGTCCCTCTCAGCCTGAAAGTCCAAGCTTTAAGTGGCCCTCCCAAAAAAAAAAAAAACCAAAAACCAGATATTTCTTGCCATCTTAGACATGCTTATCAATTTGTGTATTTTTTTCCCCAAATCCTTATGAGAAAAGCCATTTCATATTCTTAATTATTAATCATTATTTGCAGGAACATTTAGAAAACCTAAGTCCCAAAACCAAAGACCCCATAACAGGACAAAGTTGTTCCACACCAACTTATTGGGACAGGTAAAATGTAAGAGCCAACATCACCCTTTGGCAGCCAGCTAAAACCCATAACATGAGAAACAAG
>WEKY01049905.1:10390-20742 GCA_013390045.1 Picathartes gymnocephalus
CCACAAAATAAAAAACCAGAATTTTAAAAAAAAAAAAAAAAAAAAAGGAAAATTTAAAGATTTTATAACCTTGAAGACAGACTAATGTGCCTTTTATAGTATCTAAGAGAAATTGTATAATGTGCAACATTCTCCTATCCTTCTTGATAATTCTCAGATGACTTTCCCTAAACGTGGTCTATTTGGCAATTTCCAAGAGGTTTCATTAATAACAGTAATATTTAATTCAGTGATGAATTTTTAAAAACCTAAAGTTTTTTTATTAAAGATACACTTCAGTTCTGCAAACTTTGCTGTGCAGGTTTTCTGTCAAAAGAGTTTTAATGTTCACAGGAAAATCTGAAAATGTTGTTAATGGAAAGTAAAGGTATTGCTTCAACCAGCTGGACCATGCTGTAACAGTAGTTTGGGGAAGAAAACAATAAATATGATCTTTCCAAAGGACACAGTCACACTAATTCTAAAATGCACCACATTTACACCCAAGATTATGATATAATCATCCATTTGATTTAAATAGGGAACTAACAATTCTTTTCCCTCTTTCACAGAATGACCAACTGATTAATGAGAAGGCAAAAATTACAGGTTTTGGAGACCTTTGAACAAAAGTGATTTAATCCACAGAAAATTAAGATTATATCTGAACAGAGTCCTTTATTTGAACTGGGCATAAAACTCTTCCTAGGATTTGCCTATCACTTCTGAGTTATTCGCCCTTTCTACTTGTACTGTTAGGAAAAAAAACAAATAAAACCAACCCAATGCACAGCCCTACAATGCACATGCCTGTAACAAGTTAGGAACAGGTATAAACAGAAAATTCTGCAAACCAAGTATATTTTAGAATTATTTTTAAAATGTCCTTCTGCACTGAGGGAGAAATAATGCCTTCTCCCTTCACCCCCAGCTTCCTCCAAGTTTCAACTACATAAAACAGTTTAATGCTTTTATGTGTTTCATATGTAGATCATCCAGAATATTTGCATAGCCGACCAAAAATCATTTTCTGGAATAAATGTATTAAAATACAGACAATGTAAAATTATAGTTCTCTTCTAAGAAAGCTATTTCAAAGTGAAATATGCAGCATTCTAATAATTTCCTTACATTTTTTCCTGCCTAATAAGTTTCAGCCTTATAAGAATTATACCAAACATTATTTGAAATGTCATAAGACACCAAGCAATTATAGGTCTGATTATTTTTTTTTTAAAGTACCAATTTAGAACTGAAATCTGTGCTTTCTAAGTTTATTTGCAAATTCATCCTAGTAATTTACCACAGTTCTTTCCAAACCTGGCCTCTAGTTAATAAGGCTTCTACACATATGGTCTAACTTTCTAAAGGGCCTATTAGGAAAGAAAGAAAAAAAAAAAAAAAAAAGGAGAAAAAAAGAAAAGAAATTCCATTACTGTTTTCATGCTTTTTCATTGAACCATCACTGCATTCTCTTGCAATAACTCTAAAGGAGGATTATAAAAGTGCTTTCCCAGAATGTGCACTAAAAGGAAAGGAGCTCCAAACCTGGAGAGTGTCTGAAAGGGGCCTCTTGTGAAGTGAATTCTCCCATGCAGCCCTTTGAAACCCTTTGCCTGGCCGAGCTGCTGGGCCTCTACATACAATCAGCTATTACTGCAGCTTATCCCAAATACTTTCACCAGCCCATCACAGCAGTGATTAGGAAAACCCTTATTGCCTGTCTGTAATGGATCCATTAGCAGGATCCTACTTCACCTCAGAACAAGTTGAAACAATATTCACTTCCTTAACACATCTTCACTGCATGTGGGCTTTTGAAGAGCCACATGTTAGTTACTTCTCTGCTCTCCACCATAAAGATTCTCTCCAGATATCCAGGCTTTAGTGATCAGAGTTGTATTTTGCAGCCCTGCTTTGACAAATATGAAACATTTTCAGCTTGTTAACAGCACTCATGTAAAGCAAAGCTCTGTTAAAAATCATTAATTTTATATTCTAGGAGAAGTAAAAATAAAGCAAACTACCATCTGTACTCTTCACTGTTAGACAACTTTTGTTATCCTCTTATTGGTGTGATTTCAAACTGACTGGCCAAAAACAACATTTTGGATAGACATACAGGGGAGATGGAATTAGCTACAATGTGGGGTAGAAGTCTCTTTGTTCCCAAGACAGCAGTGCAGCAAGTCTCTATTTCTCTAGAAATCCAAGTACGTCATCCCCTTTGATAATATTTATCTTTATGAGCATGTCCCAACCACCCCATTACTGGTATTTTACTTCAACATAATAGCTGCATATCACCATCTACCCATACTATGGAAAATCCAAAATCTTTTTATCCACTTATTCATGCAAGGAAATAAAGTGAAGAAAGACAGGAAACACTGTCATATATCCAAATAGTCCTAAAGACCATCCACAAATTAAACTATAAAGGGAAGGGAATAAGGGAACAAGGTCCCTGCACTTTTTCAGTTTTTCAACCAAAAACTTAAGGAATGTCACAATACACCTTAAGCCACATTACTTCAGGGAAGGAAAAAAATAAAGCTGCACATTTTGACAATTGCACTGGATCTAAAAAGAAGAACTGGAAAATCCACAGAGGCTGAAGAAGTGCCAAGGGAAACAGTGGAATTTGCTAGAAGCTTTGAATTGCAAATACAAGGGGAAATCCTCTTCTGGAAAATATATTCAAACTCTATATAGAGAGCACATGAATGCCAGAAGAAATCTGATACCTTTCTCTCCCTTTTCACCTTTTGTCTTTCAACCTTTTTTTTTCCTCCTGTCTCACCACTTCACCTTTCCTTATCTCTTTATTTTTCCTTTATTAGCTGTGCTTTGTCATTGCTGTTACTTTCTTAGAGAGACAAGAAATCTCAATATTTATTCTGCAGATCATCTTAAAGAAAGGGCTCCAGTTTTTCCCAGAGTACAAGGTAAGTCCCACACAAGATCGCCCATGTTGGCTGTTCTCTCCATACTCAGATCTCTGGTGTTTTTATTCATCCAGTGCACGAGGCTCCCTCTGTTTTTTCCCCAGGTCATCCATTTCACCTTGCAGTGGAAGGGGCAATCACAGAGCAGTGCTGCTGGGGCACACCACCACCACCCTCTGCTTTGCTCCCCAGCCCTAAGCACCAGGTGCAGATGGTTGGAAAGCTCCTGGAATGAGAGAGAATCTGCAGAACAAGCCCCAAAAATCCAGATTCAAGCTATGAACACTGCTATAAAGAAATGATGAGTGAACCATTTATTTAGCTTAATGTCAAGAGCTAATTGTACTGTCCAGGAGAAATGAAAATCAAACAGCAGATTTCTTTCCTCAGCAAGATGGTGGCATATCTCCAGGTGCCATGCTGAGCTCACTGTTTTAGTAATTATGGTCTGATCCTGAACCAGAGAAGTCATTGATAGCCTTCAAATTAACAAAAGTGATGCAAAAGTCCTGGGATCACAACCAGGCATCCAAAATTGCAATCCAACACAATTGCACGTTTCCCATTTATGTCTAATGTCACCTTTTCTCTGTGATTTGCAGGTTCTAGCCATGCTTAGGAAAAGAGGAGCAGCAGAGCTTTCACCACTGCATTTACAGGACAAGCAGATCAGTTGACCAAGTATTTTGTCAGCTATAATGTCTTGTAGGTACACAATTCATTAAATCCTGTTGGGGTATCATTTCCCCTTGAAATGGGAAGTGCTGCACAAACTGTCAGTTACATAAGTTTAAACCAAGTAACTAGTACAGAATTTGGCACATGGCTTCTCATGAAATCAGAATACAAATAGCACACACTCCAGTATCAGTAACTACCAGGCAGCTTCTGGGAGACAGCAAAGGTTTTCCCAATTACAATACATAACCACAAAGGCACTCAAAAATCTGTCTTTCCTTTGCCCAAGTACTTTAAGCAATTAAAATAAAACCCAAGCCAACGACCAAGAACAAAACAGAATTTCAATTTTGACTTAGCAATTGGATATAGAGATCTGAAAAATATCCAAGAGTTATAGCACATAAAAACTGGTGGACAACTCCTACATTGTAGCAATAAAATGTGGAATAATGAGATATTATTGTTTGGCTTTTTGATCAGAAGAACCAAGATACAACTGCATCTGCTGATAACAAAATCACATCCAGGTGGCTGATAAAAATGTTCCCTTTGCTTTCCTAAAGTCTTAATACTATAGGCACAACAGGATTTTTAGTATGGTAGGAACAGAGAACCAGGACCACAGTAGTATTAATTTCTTCCTTTCCTTCCAGAAAATCATCATTTCCTTGTTTTTAACAAAGAAATATGGTTACAGAATGGAAATTTGTACACTGTCAGGGTGAAGAATTACAAAAAGACTCATCTCTGCAATTGCTTCCCAGTCAATATCAGTTTGTACACTAAAGAAATTACTTTCCAGAGTACCCAGACACAAGGCCAGCTTCTCAGGTCATTACCCATACATAATTTTCCTAAGCAAATATGCTCTTTGGTTATAGAACTTCCACAGCAAAGGAGTCTTAAGTTTCAAGAGGGCCTGGAGAATACTGACAGTTCAACACTTTATACCATATTTTGGACATAAATACCACAAGCCCTTTTATCTCCATAGCTCAAGGACTCAGCCTTCCCAGAGCAGAAAGGATTCATTCAATGGACCAGAGAGCTGCAGGCTGTACCCCACCACAGACCTCACTCATCCTTTAGCTCTCATCCAGACGGAGAAGGAGCAGAGGCACCACCAACCCCACTCTCCACTTGTTCCATCTTTAGCACAAAAATACCTGGTGAGCAGCAAGGTTCAGGCTCTCCTTCAAGCCTTTCTGCAGCAGCCAAGTTCTCCTAAAGGCCCTAGCAAGAGTTAAATAGTTCAGGCTGTGTCAAATTTCTCTCTGCACCACCTGCACCCTATGAGCAATGCAAGAAGCGCCTCACCTGTGTGTGAGGGTCAGCATGGAAGCAGATAGGGGCTATGGTAATCTTTCCCCTCTTCGCTGAGGATTGCACCAACCCAAAAATTAATTTAATCATTTTATATTCAGTTGCACTTTTATCCAGAGATCTTAAAGCAGTTCTCAAACATCAACTAATTAACCTCCAGGTGCCCCCTGGGAGGTGTGCACAGGTAGGTAGAGGAGCAGTTTCACATGGGAATTACAAGCTGCACGAGGGAGGAGTTGGGAGGCAGCACAGCCTCCTCCTCCTCCCCCCCACACCTGTGTATAGCCCTGCAGCACCTCTGCATATAGACAATTCATAGGTGACAAAAACAGACACTGAGAGGTTACACATCATAAACACCTATGTGGCAAAGCAAAAAGCAGGTCATAGTGTGTTGGAGATGCAACACTAATTAAAAGTAACAAGCCAGCACCATGCTTTAACTTTTCTCTGTGCTGCTGCTGCGAAGTGTAAAAATCAGACTTTGTGTTTCTGCGAACCACTCTGTTCTTGGTTTCCCCGACTCTAAGTAAGATTTCCTTTTTTTGAAACACCAGATTCCTGAGATAAACATGTATCTATGTGCCAAATTCTTGTAGGCAAAATATGCACCTTCCTGGGCTGGGCTGAATGGCTTCTTTTAAGAATGAGCACGTGCAACGTAGCACCAAAAGGCTTTAGGACAAGCCTAATGCAGCCAAGTGAAACTGCAGGAACAGGGCAGGTGAAGATGGGGATTCAGATGACACCTGAGCTGAGCTAACAATTCACTGCTACCAAAAGGGTTAGCCCTGCCCCTCTCTGCCCAGCAGCAAGGTCCAGTCCCTTTCCTGCACTGGGCCCTGGTGCTTTTCTCAGCCTAGAGAGAGCTCAGCTGTCTCAGCCCACAGCCAGCCCTTCTGCCACCTCGCCGTGCCAGCTTTAGCGGCAGCGCCCTGCTCAGGGCCTGGGCCATTCTCTGGAACAGCCTCAAACTCCTCTAGCCTTCTGAGATATATTTGTTAGGTAGTACAAGATCATTACCAGTTGTCAAGATAATTGTTATTATGTACTCTAGAAAATTTATGTCTTTTTGGCCTTTGCCATTTCCCTGCACACACCCAGGTGTAACTTGCATATAATGTCTCTTTTTGGTTTGCCATCACATGGGGCAGGATGCAGGTGTGGGAAGGGATTTCAAACCAGTCTTTCTATTGCTGTGGTACAGCCCAGTTTTTATTTAGTGTGTGTCTCTCTCGGCAGGCTGACTACCCTAGACAACACTGAGTGGCAGACTGTGGAGCAAATGCAACCCATACACTGTGCTGCTGTGCTATAGAAACTTCATTTCACTTTGGTTGTTCTTGTGCACCACTGTAAATGATGGGAGGTGCAGAGTCCAGCCAGCCCCAATGCTCAGACTGCATAGTTCTGTTTTCTTCAGATTTCCCCTTTCAGAAGGTAGTTTACTTGGACAAAGAGGTGTCTTTGTCTCACCCTTGATTATGAAATTCAAATGACAACCCTTTGCCTTAGGTGCTGCTTCTGCTTTTCCTTTCTGCTTCTTTCATTTCTCTTCCCTGCTGCTACACTGGAGTGAATAATGCATTTTTTAGCTAATTTCCATGGATTAGGCTTCCAATTAATTCAAGCCAATTTTACAGACTGCCAATTCAGGTTGCTAAAATTCAGTTGGAGTTACTGGGTTAGGGTGAGGGGGTTTCCCATAAATTTTTTCCAGATTAACTACAAGAATTCAGTGGAAACAAATTAGTCATTTTTACACCAGAGTATATACCATCAGTGTCTGCAGGATTTGTTTCAGCCCTAACTGAAGGCACAAATTACACTCTTCCTTTCTAAAAGGCCCAAACATGGTTTCACACCAACTGACAGTGGTAGTAATTAATGTGAAGGATCCCTGGGGTCTTTTAACCTCCTTTCTTGGCTTTTGATGGCTGAAACAGCCACAACCTGTGTGCCATTTAACCATCTATAAAACTGAGGGGGGAAAAGCATTTAAACATGACATTGAGTTTTCTTTAGCTCTCTAATGAGCTCTAGATAAAGCAGAGAGGTTTTTGCTGTGGATTTTAAGAAACACTTTTTCCCCTCAATTGTTCTCCCTAGGGCAGAGCTTTTCTGTCTCCTCGTAGGCAGATGAAATCCAGGAACAGCTCCCACAAAATCCAGGGGCACTGATTATGTCAAACAAGATTGCACAGTAAAAATCTGCTATATGACCATTTTACCCATTTCATCAGCTTGGTGCAGTTTGCCCTCTCTCTATTCAGATGTAAAATTATGACAACAGTTTTTCCTTTGCTTCTTTCTTTGCTGCAGATTTGCCAGCTACTCCAGGGTGGTTCAGAATTATTAGCTCATTCAAATAATGCAGCTTTATGACACTTTACTTAAATCAACCAATCCCTGAGAGAGATAGCAAGGACTATCAGTAGGACCGGGGGTTGGGAGCTAAATTTTGCCACCAAACTCTGATATTGGACAAATCAGTCAACCTTCTCAAACCTGGATCTCTGTGTATTACCTCAGAAAGGAAGTATCCCCCTGGCAAAGCATCTCAACATCCTCTAACGGTGGAGCTTGTTGTAAGTGTAGAAGATATTAAAGGACCAGGGAGAATTAGCTTTTAGTTTGATTTCCAGCTCAGGGATTGCAAGTTTACAGCATAGGAGCTGCTTCTTGTTAAATATTCCAATACTTTGTATAGTAAATTATGAGATAACCTTTCCAAAATACATACCCAAAGAGAGACTGCAGATGCAAAAACAAGCACTCGTATGTTTGAATTAAGGCTGCCAATACCCAAGCTCTGCCAGAGTGACTCCTGAGAGGGCAACCAGCAGCTGAGCCCTGCTCTGTGCCCACCTCCAGAGCCACACAGCTGGAGCAGAGCAGTTTCTCTCAGAACTGACATTTTAGCAGAAGTTGCCAGAGAGAGTGGGATGCCCTCAGACAGGAGCTGAGCCTCAGGCTGCAGGGGAGCCCCACCAAGGGCAGGGAGGGGCAGCACCAGGCAAAGGGCCAAGCGTGGTGGTGCCTCAGGTTGCCACCCCAGCTCCTGCAGCAGAGCCCTGGGCTCTCCCCCTGAGGCTCTGCTCATGCAGGACCAGATTCGTCCTACCAGATCCATTCCCAGTGAGTGGGGGAACTGGTTCAGATGGAGCAAGAGCATTCACTTTCACTTCACTTCTCTCCACGTTTGTCAAGTGTCTGAAATTCTTGGTTTGGGATGGAAGCACAAGCAGAGCACAAGAATCCTTTTAAAATATAGCAGAATCTGCTGGTAATGAGAACAGGGAAGGAGTTATGGTCTGAGCTTTATTCCTTTTATTTATGTAATGCTCTGATTTACCAAAACTGCACTACAGAAAATTTTGACAGAGCCTTACTAAGTGAAGATTAGAATTTAAGATCTGACATCTGAAATTAATTAAACATATGAGAAATAGCAAGTGAATAAATCAATTTTCCTATTCTGGGGATTAGAAAAAAAAGAAATCAGGAAAAGAATTACCTGAAAGAGAAGCTTCTGGCTGTTTGGAAGAAATCAAAAATAACAAACAAAACAACCAAAACCAAATCAAAACAAAGAAGGTCAGCTACATCTTTCAACCCAAGGTGAAATATTTTGAAACATATTTTGAAAGTTTCCATCTATAAAATAAAATATTTTTATAAGTTAAAACGTTATCCTAATTGTAACTTTTTGCTGAAATAATTCTCCACATTTAATCTTCTTTTAAATATTTCAATCTTTTCATTTCCCAACAAAGTCACTTTATTTGAAAAACTTTTATCCAGATAGGACTGAACTGGACTTTCATTTTCAAGTGTTAACCATAAGGATTTGAACCACTAGCTGCTTCTTGGGACAGCCACACACCCTGTTTGGGAAGTAGACATTTAGTTCAGGAGACCAGACTGAACTTATTCTGAAGAAAAATCTCCAAAGAACATGTTGTGTAGAGGCAGAAGCCTCAGCCCCAGCTTCTTCAGTCAATTAATCTGCAACAATGGCACTGATTTATGTCTTAATGTAGCCGTTGCATGGGACATCTCATGGTGAACATCTGAAAATACTATCAAATCACAAACAGTTCCTCAAATTAAAAGCAATAAAAGAAAGCCATTTACAAGATGAATTGAAAGAAAACAGGAAGGACACAGCAGAAAGTTCATTAAATCATTAAACTTACATTTTTTCACAATAGTGTCTTGGTCAAGGCAAGAATTGATATCTCCTGTGTTAGTACAGAGACATCCCAGTCACTTTGAGGTGATATTAGATAATATTTTCATAGAAAACTACCTTACAGCAAATATATCAACAAGAGTTTTACGTGGTAGAGAGATTGCAAAACCAAATACTGTGTCTGAGACACAGAAAAGGCCGGCACTCTAGTGGGAAAGTATTATTGGAAAGTATTATTTTCCTATAAATGCTCTTTTAAGAGTTAACATAGTAGCTATGAATTCAGCTTAGGATTTTTAATACGACCTCACATAGTAGTGTTTTGGCCTGGAAAAAACTGTGATGTCATATGTGAACTATTCATTATAAGTCCACTAATTGAAAACTTAACAAAATCCTCTGGAGCCATATGCTAATAATGTCAAGATTTCTGTAAGCAAAGAAAAGTAAAGATGAAAAGAAATTCTCATTCAACTCCAAGCCAAAACATTTCCATCACAGCCCAGTCTAACACAAAAGGAAAATGATGTTTTTAAGACATTAGAGAAGTTTGCAGAAGTCTGCAGAATTATCAGCTGAAATCCTGACATAAATCTGAGATGAAATGGATGAGACATCATAGACACTTCAGCTACATCCAAAATGTTCAGTCTAGAGCTAGTGAGACACACCATGGTGGGTCGTGCTGTTCCACAGCCCTGATGCTCACGGGCGGTGCCCTGGGAACCCCAGGACATCAGAGGGGAGCAGAGAGCAGCACTCAGGCTCTAGAGAAAACAATCTACGACAGTTCAGAAACCCAAGGACTTTGATTATGGCTCAGCATGCAAATCATGAAAGCCTCATGCTGCTAAATATCTAAACCCCATTTTCTACAGTATGTAAAATCTGATCACGGAATCACAGAATGAGTCAGGTGGGAAGAGACCACAGTGGGTCATCTGCTCCAACCTTCCTCAGAAAAGAAAAAGGTGCCACTTGAAGACACTTCCCTTTACTATTTCACGGCCCGTGGGACTGTGGAACAAAAAGGATGGAAGCCAAGTAAATGTTGAAAATCCACAACAGTTCTTTTATTTTGGTGGATATCACCTATTGTCATTGGTAAATGGAAGAGTAAAAACCCATACTGTATGATATTATAGTATATAAAATTAATAATTACATATTATAGATATAAAATTAAGTTAGAATTCAACAGATTTTCTCATTGAAACTTTTTTTTT
>WEKY01049905.1:20806-83306 GCA_013390045.1 Picathartes gymnocephalus
TTTTTTTGCCTTGGAAACTTCTAAAAAGTGTTCCACAGGTAGAAAAAAAGATGTCTCACTCATAAATTTTTTCCTCATTCAGGGTAAGTTAAGAATCTGGTCCTTCCTGGTGACCCATCTCCTTACATAGAAGACAGCACCAGGCCTAGATCCTAGATATCACTTAAGTACTATTTTAAGAAATTCAGTACTGGGGATCTCCCTCAGAGTTTTAATGTTTCAGAAAATAAATTCTCAGGCTCCAAAAAAGACATTTTGTGACATTTAAAAGAAACAACACCCCGAAACAATGACGGAAGCAAAAATCTCCCTATCTCAAGATTTGATCTGACCCTGAGTCTTAAGTCTGGCTTTGTCAAACACCTGCCATTACTTCAGCCATTAGCAAGGGAGTAGCCTTCCATAAAATTTTGTGCAAATCAAAATTAAAGATAACCCTTCATTCCCTGGGGAGCAGAGAGGTTTGTGCCATGAGGTGGCCCACTAATTTTTCTTAATCATTAAATCTGTAGCTCGTTACCAGGTAATCATATAATTTGTATATTGATTTTTGTAGTTACTTTGTACCATTTCAAATAGAAGCCAGGTTTTCCTCCCGTTTTGCCTAATAAAACATTAAAATGCTATTGTTTAAGACCAATGACCAAAGAGAGATTTGGGGCAGGGGGGTGGAGGGAGAGAAAAGTAGAATAGGTACCTCCGGAAACATTATGAATAAAGTAATTTAATGAGTTCTACAGTTCCGTGTGCCAGGGCCAGAAGGCTTTATGGCTTCCTGTGGAGTGTCTTGTCACCTTCCAGAATCCCACAGTTCTCCAACGGTGTGCTGGGAGAAACTCTAATTCAGGATGGCAGGAAGGAGTATTTCAGCAGAGGCTTTAATATCAGCTACGAGAACCTTGGGTCCTTTCCTAAGTGTTTATGAAAACATAAGCAAGTGGTCTTGAGAGTATTCCAAGTTCAAGTTTATTTACTTTACTGGTTAGAATTAGATGTGCAGAGAATGGTTCTCACACGATAGAGGTGGGGCCATGGTGTTATAAAACAGAACAGCTTTTTAGCATTAACAGATCAAACATGAGGGCTGAACCCATAACAAACCTCTCTAAATTCCTAAAAACAACTTTTGGTGAGTCTGCAGCATTCCAAGTCTCCAGCTCATGCTCTCACCTTAAGTAATTGATCAATACTAAACTATAAAGTCTCCACTTACTCTAAATACACTTAATTCTTGACAAGGTGCAATCCATCATGTGAGGATTACAGGTTTTCATGCTGAGAAACTGCAAGCTTCTGAGATTTCAATGGTTATCATTCCAATTGGGCATAGAAATAGACCAGATCTGGGGGCTGGGTAACATTGGTTTGAAAAACCTGTGTAGTCAGTGGTGACTGTGGTGGGTGTTTGTCCCTGGAGAGAATTTAACATAGCATTTTGGGCAGACTGTTTAAACAATGGAAAGCAGAGGAGATAAGGGGCTTGTTAAAAAGTTCCTAGCAGGAAACTCTACTTAAGACTACATCTCATGACCTAGTTCACAGCTGAAGAGATGCAGATGTTGTTGAAACCTTCATAAACTTGAAAAAAGATTTAAAATACTGGAGTAAGATATATTGTCTGAATGACTGGGATCACGGTTTTCATGCAGCTTTCCAAGGTTTTAGGGAAACAATTGTGTCAATCTCCTTCATGTGTGGAAGGAAACATCAATTCATTATCCTCTGTCTGACAGATAATCAGTAAGATGAGAAGATCCTATATGTTACAACTGATAGGTTGCAAATTATACAGTGTGCCTATATGCCAGATAAGTATACAAAGTGTAGCATTAAAAATTGTTAAAAGTAAAGGTGATGGTATTAACCAGCACACAAGGACATGGAAGCTCTGACAGAAAGAACTAGGTTGTTGAAAATGTGGGTTCAGTGTGAGAGATGAAGGTGAAGCATCTGCAGAAAATCTCACGTCTTTCTGACGAGGGAAGGTTCTGACAAAAAATTAATATCTAACTGATGCAGATCCTAAGAGATACTAATTCTGGCCTTGTTTTATAAAAATTATAGAATTTTCCAGAAGATATGGACCTGAAAATGTGAAGCCAATTAAAATTTTCACTTATTTATACATTTTACTTCTTATGGCATTTTTGTATATTTCACTAGCCTTATAAATTGAGGGAAAGGTGCAATTTTATTGTAATGATATGACTGACTTCCTTGCTAATTTGGAAATACATGTATTGCACACAACACATCAGTCAGGCACATTAGGATGGTGGATGTGTTCCTGAGGTAGTACCAATAAATTGTTACCTGCAGTTGCCCTGGTAACTCCTAATTTGTTACTGCATAACAGATTTGTGTTTAAATTGCTATAAAACTTTCCTTGAGGCTGCTACAAAAACATACAAATGTCATTTCCTTTTACTTTTCAAATTGCATACACATACATGTGTGTGTGTATATGGATGTGTTTAATAGGAAAGATGCTTTCCCAGCTTAATTTTACCTTTCTTACAGCTATGTAACTTCAGGCTGACAGCATGGAAAGAAAGCATCTTCTCCAAGCAAAGGAAAGAAGTCCTCCAGAACCAGCAGTTCTCCTCTTTAAAAACCAGCTTTGTAATAAGAGTTTTTAAAATTCCACTGTACTGCTCTCCATTAGACTAGGAATCAAATATAAAGCAAATGTATCATTTTTTAATCTTATTTATCCCAGTTCTGATAGAATACCAGAATGATTCAACACAGCTATTAAATGAAGCAAATGATTTGATACTTATCACTCCCTGACAATGAATAAGACTCTTTTAAACATCTGTTTCATGGTTTAAAATAAACAGGAACAGATAAAACGCATTTAAAATACATATACACCTCCTTATTAAAAAAAAATTTTAAAATCCACCACCTTTAAAGTTGGTTCTTTCAATGCTTCTTAACAGAAAAACCCAAAACCAAGAAAATGTTTTCATCAAATTTAACAAATGAAAAAGAACCTAATTTTAATCCAGTGACAATCTCAAAGTCTAACAATGAGGTAAAGCATCCATAATTCTATTTAACTCTGCTTGATGTGAAGGTTTTATTTTGTGATCATTTTAGTGCATAAACCCTGATGAATAATGGAATTTCAGAAAAAGAACCCCTATTGAGTCAAGCTTCATTGACATCTGACTGGTAGTCTAAGAGCCTGCAGAGAGGGCCCAAAGCAATGCATCACAGCCTCCCAGCAGGTCATTAAGGCATTACCCAATTAGAAAGCAAGGCTATGGAGCGACATTGTTCACAGCAGAGCAAACATAATTGATTTTTATTTCAACAGGGGGGAGAACCTCCTTACTAAAGAGCTTTAGCATAATTTCTTATTTAGGAGAGGTTTAAAGAGATTTGTGCTGGAGTATTTAATTCCAAACCCTGGGACAGTCTCTGGCAATGTGTATAAATTAAGGGGCAGTTGACTTCACTCATTCATATTCAAAGTAGAGACTCGCTTGTTGCTCAAAAGTAGCATGAAGATTTCTGAGCACTGGCATCCAACACCAGCTGTGCAGGGGCACAGTGCTTGGGCCCTCCAAACCTTTATACCGTTCATGTAGCTATCAGCAAGCCAGTTTCCTGCTTTAAGGCTCCTCTCCGAGGCACTTTAACATGCTAATACACTGTATGTAGTTCACAGCTCTTTAAGAGCACCATGCAGATGGAATTTGCTCCCGAGACATCTTCATCATCCTCCATCTCCTTCTTATCTTATTGTTTCCCCACTGGTTATTTTTAATCCCACTGTTCACGGGCACCACTGAAAGGGAATGTTCAGTGACAGCCTGTAGCAAGAAAGGCTCCCAATGAACAGTTTGGATTTTCCCAGTTTACAGTATTACAGTAACACAGTGGAAAATGTTTGTCCCATCTCCTTTTATAAATGAGTAACGTGATGCCTTTCTTCACCGCAAGCCATGCAAGTTAAAAAAATAAAAAGGTCCTATTGCAAGTACCACACTCCATCTTTGAAAGCAATCAAATCATAAATTCTACAAAGAATGTTTGTTTTAATTTATTAACACTCAATGCTTCAATGGCAACAAATAACTTTTCAGGAGAGGTACTTTTTTTCTAGTCTTTGCATTTAAGGTCCACTGGAGAACAGATAGCTGGAAAATGCGATAAAATCCTCACTTTTTATGAGGCCCAAAGCAACAAAACTGAAGTTCTTACTGGAAATATTTGTAGATAACTATCTCCACATTATGTATACAGTAGATGTGTGCCAAATGAAGCACTTAAAAAAATGTAAAGGACTTCTTAGCTGCAATGGCAAAAGTCCATTCCCAACTTCATATTCTGGGTCTGTACCTGAGAATCATGTGACTCATCAGTCTCTAATTTTCTATTTTCTAGCATGCTGCTGAAAACAATAATCATTTTCAATTTAACTTATGCCTTAAAACACTCCTTTTAAATTCTTACTTAAAGAAAAACAAGGAAAAAATTTTACATGGCACTTTAACTTCAAAGTCTGCCACCAACACAGTGACAATTTTATTCCACTTGGTTGTTCACAAGCCTCCTTCTCTGTCTTCTCTAAGTACTCTCCTGAAATACAAGGAAAGCAAAGATATGGAGTAAATAATTTTTACAAACACTTATGTACTCAGATATATCACAAACCTAGCAGCAGCAAGGGCAATTTAGCAGTTGTTTGTCTTACCATGGCACTTAGGAGCCCCAGGCACAGATTGCTACCCCTCAGTGTTAGTCACGACGCCAACACACATCAAAGCAGCAATCCCTGACCTGAAAAATCCTCCTGTAAAAATTTATGCCCAGGACCAGCTGTTTATGAGTTTATCCATATATTCCCAATTCTGTTCCTCTTTTTTAATGTTGGAATCAAAATCAATTTTTCCTGTTGTGCAGATCAACACAAGTATAAAATTTCAGTAGCTGCAGCCATATATTCACTGTGCACTGCTGCTTAATCATGTACTAGCAGAGTTAGGAAGTTTTTATGAGGGCTGCCAAGGTACACCCAGTGCCCATTTCACAAAAGACCAGCATTCCCTCTTCCTCTTGAGTCAGAAGGACTATGGCTAGAATCTTCTTCCATGGACACTTTACTAGAGAGAAATTTACTCTCAGTCAGTTATTCAAATACACCCATACTTAACTGACTAAAGGATCCAGTGCTTCCACCACATCAGTTCTTGGAAAAAAACTTTTAAACTAATTGTGACAAAAACCACCAGTGCATGAAGCAGTGTGGTCATTTTTGTTAGTTACTACTACAGACAAACCTCCTATACCCCAAAATCTTTCAGCTGCAGCCATTCCTGGGACATTATCTTTACTCACAAAGACATTCCCAGCACCAGACCTGGTGAAAAGCTGCAAAAAGGCATCATTAAACACATGTTTTCTAAGAAATTAGCTAGATCCACAAACACACAAAAGTGGTTCAGGATTAAGCGGATCCTCACTCTGAAAATAAATCATCTGAGCCAGTGGTTCTCTTCCCTTCTCCATTTGTGAACATCTAAATGTTTTCTAGCTGTAACACAGACCCAGTACCATACAGCAATAATAACCTCTCTTTTTCTTAGGCTTGTTATAACTGTCATGCATGTCTTGAAAATAGTCACTGACAACGAGGGGTTTTTAGCCCCAAGCTAGGCTATCACCACTCAGATAGTATATTTGAAGTAGGGAAAGATGTTGACCAAATACCTTGAAAGCATGCTGGAATAAGTTAAAAGCTTTGAACTCTCTGAGCTCCTCACACACAGCCATGCCTTTCTGCACAGGCAGCACAACTGAGGCAACAAACCTTGAGGGGTGCTCTGTGCAGCCAGGAAATGTGGAAGAACGGGATCACATGCTGAAAGCCAGACACAGGTACAGGAAAAAGCCCTTTCCAGCTCTGAGCAGGATAAGTGGAAAGGCTTACATCTGGAATTAATAGGTTTCTTGACTTAATGAAAATAGGCAAGGCATGTTTTGCATGCTAGGTTAGAGTGTTTTGATTTGTAATGAGGAAAGAAAGTGTAGAATATACTGTACATGTCCACATTCTCCCACAGGTGTGTGTTGTATGGGTTGGAAAAAATGGTCTAATTTTAGAATTTCACCTTGTTAAATGTTTCTGGAGTTTAACTTTGTAATAGGAGACATGCTGATATTACAGTCCTTGAGCATTCCTCACCAGCAAGAAAACAGAGGGAAGTAGTCTGAAAATTCAGTGCTTAAAATGATAACTATAAATTATACTGTAACTTCAGTCATTTAAAAATGCTTATTTTACTGGAGGATGTTGAGCAAGGTTGTGTTTTTCTCCAAGGAAGAAATGCTGCCATTCACCGCAGTAAATCTGCATACCGGCACTTAAGTACACGAATAACCATTATTTAGTCAATAAAATCCTTCTCCAATATCCAGTAAATTGTGCATTGTTGAGTTCTTAAAAATAAATCTTGGAAAATTATTCAAATTATTTGATTTTACATTTTACAGAGTATCCTATAACTCACCTGCAACTTTCATTTATATGCTCACTGGCTAAATGCATGTTCAACATACAATGAATGTGCACTGTATGTAGCATGTTTATATCTATACTAATTGAGAACTAATTTTCAGAGAGAAAAGAGCATGAAGAGTCACTTGAACATAAAAAAAGCTGTAAGGGTATAAGTAATGGGACAACACAGAAAATATCTCCTAAATAGAAGCTTAGTTTTTCTTTAGTGTCCTTGAAAACACAAAACCAAAATATCAAATGAACCAGCAAGGTAATTGGCACAAAAAATGAATGTCACCAGGTTTCAGGTCATGGGCTTAATTGCTGTTACTTAGAGCAACTCAGTGTTTTGAGTTCAAATATTTATCCAGCTCTGTGATGGCTGCATTCACAGATTCCAGTGAGAAGATACTTAGAGGCTCATTTACCTCTTCAGGATTTTGTGGCTAAAATCTTGGTGCTGAACTGCTCCAACTCCACAGATTTAGGAGATGCAAAGTGTCCAATAGTTTTATACAGAGCAAGAAACACAAGGCAGCATTGGCTATTAAACTCCACATTAAGAAAGGGTGCAGATAACGAAGTGCAGTCACACAATATGAGCTGTAATAAAGTGGGAAAACACACTTTTCTTTAGCTCAGTACAGTACAATCAAAGAAGAGATATATGTCACCAAGCAGCACTTCTGATCATGCAGTCAGGTCCCTTTAAATGGTACAATAAGGCCTGTCCTGCAGCCCCATGGAAAGCAGATGGCACAGCAATGACCCAGGGCTGCGAGCGTTTGAACCTGCGGTGCCACGTCCAAAGTTCACTGATGTCAAAGCACATCTGTCAAGTGCCCTGACAGCAAACGAGGCCCATAAAAAACATCAGGCATGAAAATGGTCAGGAGTCAGATGGGGCCTTTCCTGTGAATGAAGATAGTCAAGAATATATTTGCCTGAAATCATTTCAAGCCTGAGGGGTTCATGGAAAAAGGCCAGACTTTACCAGAGCATTTGTCAGAAAATGCTGCACCACTCTGAGCATCCATCTCAATTATATGTTACACATTACAGAAAATTTTGTCTAGAAGAAGACAAGGCAGAAAACAAAATTTTTCCAAATTTCTGACTCTTGTTAATTTTTCACATTATAGTTTTGCAACTTTTCCTTTCATGTGGTTCATGAACTATATAAATTATAAATTTTAATCATTTACCACTATAAAGGTATGGTCATACCATATGGTCAACAATAATTTTGAGTTATAGAACACTTTTTATTTATTTTCTGTGTTCCATGAGCCCCCAGAAGTTTCAGGAATATACATGGGAGGATATCAGGGGGGAATAAATTTTAAAAAACTAAGAACTGTTAAAAATGTTACACATTTTTTCAACTTCTAAGACCAGAGATGGAGTTATGCACATCTTATGAGAAATACACCATGTCCCTGAGAGGTTTCTCATTTGCACCCAAGAAGTGTTGAAAAAACATCTTTAATCTATAAATACCTACAAAGACATTCAGAAAACTAGATACTGTGTCCGGGTAATTTACTGAAACTCATATATTTCAATAAATTATTCATCAGGATTTATTTTCCATAGCTAAGTATCACACATAAATTACTGATAAATGCTAGTGAAATCTGACAGTTGAAAACATCTGTCCTCTCATGCTTATACATCTTAATTTTCTTTCAGCTTGCCTTTATTTCTCAAAACTAACTATGCCAAACGGCTTAAGGATACAGTATATTTGATTGATGTCATGCAAACCAGAGCTGCATGGCACACTATACACTTACAAAGGATACAGAACATCGTTCCCAAGGCTGGAATCATCTCAGTAAGAACAGCAGGTTTTCATGCCTATGGCTAATGAATTTATCTTCTGAAATAAATGTATCTTTGGACTTGGATCAATGCATGCCTTAATTAAAACCATGTTTCTGTATAAGCATCTAACAAGAACATATGAAGGCCCTATTTAAATTGGAAGAGAACAGAATAAACCACTATGGCTTTTAAAACTAACTGCTTCCAGGTGCAGAGAGAGTGGAAGTTTAGTGCTGTTTCCAACTTGATGCTTGGATGCCTTTGTTCTTGAAAGTGTAAGGTTTCTCTCATTCTCAGTTTTATGACTGCAGGTTTCTATGTTGCATAACACCCTATAATAGAGCACCAAAGGGCTTAGTTTTATTGTTTTGTTTCACTTTATTGACTGCATGTTTTATTCAGCTAATATGTGCCATGGAGGCAGGCAGTAACATCTCAATTACCACGCCAGGGCTCTTCCTTCTCTGTAAATGACCAGCTTCAATCTGCACTTTATTATATTCACATGCAGGTGTTAAAAAGGCAAGGAAGGAGGGGTGAGGGAAGACAGAGTTCAAACAGACCTTTTAAAGCATTACAACTGGAAAGGCTTTTTTCCCAGGTAATCCTCTAAAGCTAAAGACATTCCAGTATATGATATTTATGCTGTGGCAAGCCACCAAGCACCAGCAACTATTGCATAGCAATGGGTGTGAGAAAGTTCAAATCTAAATAAAAACTCCTCCAGAGTTTGATCAGAGCTGGATCTGGCATTTCACTTTACTCATTTCTACTATTGTGCATCCCTGTTGGAGAGCCAAAGAGACTTTGGCAATGCAACAAGTATACAAGCAAGAAATTGGCACTCCCTACAGCTTATTCAATGTCCTGAATATTAAAGCTTGTTTTACTAAGAAGGGGAATGCTGAACAGGATGACATTAGGAGTCTTCATGGTTCCTTTTGTAATGCCACTGAATTTTTTCATTCCCACAAGATTCCCACAAGGGCAAAGAGACAGACCAACTTAACATTAGAGACAGATAAAATCTTTTCCTGTGAATCAAGAGTATGCTGAGCTGGCAGGGCAGTGGGTGGGAGGTTGAGGCAACAGAGGGGAGAAAATGAGAAAAAAGTAATCTGGAACTTCATTAATAATAGAGAAACAAGGCATTCTTTGCAGGTGGAGATGTAATTGAAGTGAGTAAAAAATTCTTCCTTATTTTATCTGAAGAACACCAACTCTGATAATGCAGCAGCATTCATCAGTTCAGCACATGAGCCCAAGTCCTGCTAATGGGCTTGAAACTTTAATGTTTGTTTTTCTGGCCAATGATAAATAAGATACCAACAGATACCAACAACTATCACAATTACCATCCCCAAAACCAGCAGACACTGAATGCTGGATGCTGTAAAGAACAGTCCTTTGCCTTCCCATAGGAAGTGCCTGTGAGCCAGGAATAGATTGTTCCTGTGCAGGCAGATACTGTGGCATTTTTTAGCTTCAGACAAGGAAATAATCTCTACAGTTTTTCAGAGACAAATTAATAAATACTTCAGTTGAATTGTTTATGCTACATTGTGAGCCTTCTGGAAAATAATTATAATTTCATCTTGTGTTTATAAAAGAACTCAAATATTCAATATCTAGCTCAGTTAAAGGCAAGTGGAAACAGCTAGATGTATTCACAGTGATACTTCAGGCCAATTTGACAACAATAAGAAAGAATGATTTCTTTTAAGCCTGGTATAAAGGGTAGCTTATTGCACAGACCTTACCCTGTCTGCAAAGGGCAAAAACCTGGCTCAGCTTTTTCACATTTCTCCCACATCCTGACTTTAACATTGGAAGCAAAGCCATACAGCTCAGTCCAATGCCAACATTAATTCCCTATATAAGGCACTTCAAGTCTGTTGCTCTACATTCTGACTACATCCAGAGAATTTACTGGGTGGGGAAAGACTTTGCAGACCAAACTTGCAAGATGTGTGTGTTTCCTGCAAGGTGCTACCATCCCATGGTGACACCAGGTGTCAACATTTGGGCTGACATCTTATAGGAGCAGAGTATTCCCTGGTGCTTTTGCCCTGGCTCACAAACCAGCCCAGGGTTGATCCTTAAGTCTGGCAGGAAACTAGATGGGAAACTTTCCTGACTCTTAACAGCTCCAATTTGTTATGTCATACTGAGCTTGAGAAATTTCCCACCTTCCAATTCCTTCTTTCTTTAGTTCATATCAGGTACTTGGACAAGTACCTGTGGTGGTAGCTCTGCCATCAAAAAACATCCACCTTCAGGTTTAGAATAAGCTGCCTGAGCCCAGAAGGGACGAATAAAAATTGCTTTTAGCAGCAGTCAGAAAGCAACTCCTTCCTTTAAGATGGGGATTCCTGAATCTGACAGAGAAAACAAAAAGGGAGCAGGCTGAAGAGTCCTGAGAGAACCAGGCATGGGCCAGCAGCTGCTGCAGTGGTCCTTGGGCAGAATGTGCAAGCTGGGCAGCCAGGAGAGCTGCAGCTGCACTGGGACCCAGCACGGGGTGGGTCTCACTCCCCAGGCCCTGTCCAAGACAGCTGCACAGATCCCATTAGAGTTTATCTTTATTTATGTTATTTATTGAGCATCATCAGCAAGCCTGGGACTGTACAAGGGACAAAGACAGAGAATCCCTGCCCAAAAATGGAAACAATCAGATTCTGTGTGGAAACCTTGAAATCCAACCAAATTAAAACATTTCAATCTCCAGGCTGTTCATTCAGCACATATCAGAAGCAATAAATTCACTTGGAAAAAGTTCCAGAAATCAATGAAATTCTGGTGTCTGACAGTTTGCACTGAACCAGAATTTAGAAGTCAAAGACCGAAAAGTAAATACACTTTACCTGCAATCCTCCAGTTTCCATTTTTGGCAAAATATATTAAATTAAAGTCGATACCTTTGGTATCCTGCTATGATTTCTTCCATGACTTTTATGGCCACATAAAGTTACTATCTTTGACAGCTGGGCTCCATGCTTTCCTGACATAAATCAGTGTCACAACACTAAAGCAAATGTAACTGCATCGAATGAAACCACAGAACTATATGGATCTCTGTGTATAATTGTTTTCTAAATGGGGATCAGGATAGGGGAACAGGGCTTAATGGTCCAACACATTTATTTCCCGATGAAAGAAAAGGAACTATCATTCTGACTGTACATAGGACATATTAAATTATTGTTATTGAACTCTCATGTTAAATCCCCACTAATCTGAGTTCTGCTCTGTGGTGAAAACTGTATTGCAGCTCTGCTACTGATAACATCATAAATACAACATTACAATAACTAATGCTGTCCTCCTATGACACACTGCAAATTAAGAACATTATTAACAAAACCTGAAGTGGATGCATATTTCCAGTCTTGCTAGATGAAAATATATTTTCTCCCTGTTTTACTCCCTTGAATTTATCACAAAAACACAGTTTTTCAGCTCTGTACAACCATACCATATACTTTTATTATACTATATAAAACACCTGTTATTATCTTGGGGGGTTGACCCTGTCTGGACCCTGGCTGCCCACTAAAGCCACTCTGTCACTCCCCTCTTCAGCTGCACAGGGGAGAGAAAATACAACTAAAGGCTCCTGGGCTGAGACAAGGACAGGGAGATCACTCAGCAACTGCCATCATAAGTAAAATGGACTCAACTTGGGGAAAAATTAATTTAATTTATTACCAATCAGAGTAGTAAAATAAGAAATAAAACTAAATCATAAAATCAACTTCCCCCACCTCTCCCTACTCACAGATACCACTCCTGTAGGTCCCCCACCACAAAACCTTGCCACAGGCCCAATACATTCCACCCCTCACCTCTGTAAAACATTAAGAATTACCATTAAAATCCACATTCGTCACACAATCTTCATTCTCATCAATAAAAAAGAATTTCCTACACCAAAACCAAAATAATGTGATTGTAACATGGAATGAAAATGGGCAAGTGACACACAGCTCATCCCTCCACCACAATTAGAACACCACTAAATCCCCATGACCATTCTGCTCTTTAACATTGATCAGTGGATGTTTTGCCCAATATCTCTCCCAATTATTGCCCTTACCTTGATCCATGAGCCTTTCATTCTATTTTCTCTCTCCTGTTCAGCTGATAGAGCAGCTTTGGTAGGTCCCTTCCATCCAGCCAGGGCCAACCCACCATAGGTATCCTACCCTTTCCTTACAGGAAATCTCTTAAACAGCGACAGTGTTCACTATATAGGGTAGGATTTGGAAGCACAAAAATCCTTTGTTAATATTCCTCTCTTAATGGTAACTTCTTTTTGTGGGTTTCATGAAGCAAATCTACCTTTAAACACAAAAAGCTGCAGCTTGTGTGCAGTGATCCTCTGGCTTCTACCAGAAGAACCTCTTCAAATCCATCGTCATGTAAGTTACATGGGAAAAAAAAAGGCCAAAGCCACAACGCTGAGTCCTCATGCTACCATAGCCCCCATGCAGCTGCAGTGTGAACGAATATTAAACCTGAATTTCTTTAAGAATCAACAAGGCATGCAACACATACCGGGGGAAGAAGGGAATCTGTTGTTCTGTCCCACAGCCAACATCCCTTCCCTGCATGCAGCCATGATATGGGGTGTGTGGTGTCCAGGAACAACCCAGACACCCATTTATACCACTGTGGGGTTTCATTTCACTCTGTCAAACAGAGCAAAGAAAAGACAAGTTACTGGCATTTGAACCTGAGAGGAAAGATCCCCTTAGGAGAAGCATCAACAGAAAGCTGTAGTTTCTCCCATTTTGGGCCCTTCTTTGTCCATGCAAATCACACTGGCAATTCTTGCTTTCCCCATCCAGCCACAAAACTATCTGGCCTATTTGGTGAGATCCAGCAGAAGGTGCTTTTGTGGGAGTTTCTTCTGCTGGAACTAAAGCACCCTGGACAATGATCTCTGCTTAAAGATGTAAATACCTTCCCCGTGCAGTGCATATGTAATGCCCTTCAGGAGGGGATCTGTACAGGCAGGTTTTACATTCATCACACTCTTTTCTATCTTGAGAAGGAGGCTACAACTCAGGGGTAAAATGAGTGTGTTCAGCATTGTTGCTGTCAAACATTTCTTTTTCTCTTTACTGGCAAGTCTACTCCCATAATGAGCAACATCTCTGTGAGTGACCAGCCAAGAGACCCCCAGAGAGCTCCCAGGTTCCAGAAGCAGTGGTTGTGCTGTTCCTCCTCAACTATGCTTTATTTACTTCCAGGGAATTCTTTTGGCCTCCTTCCCTCCTCATGAGACCTTGATGGCTGAAAACCCCCTGGCAGCCCCTGCAGCAGGCAAGCATGGTGAAGTTCTAGGAAACTCTTTGCTGTCAGAACAGAGTTTGGACCAAAATAGTAATTGTCTCAGGTACTCTCCTCCTCCCTCTCATCTCAGAAATTATATTTCTTATGTTTCCAGACACATTTTAGTTTACTAACGAGGTCAATAGTTCTTTTCTGAATGAAGCCCCACCAAGCAAGAAGTAATGTGACTGGAGAGTTTCTTTTTTAAGTGACTATCAGAGTAACTTTTCTTGCTGGGAGGTGAGTAACTATCTGGGGGGATAGGTACTAGCCAGCCATGATCCATGGGCTCACTGCCTCTCCTGGTTAAGATGGTCCCAGTGTCAGTTAATCCCAGTGACCAATGCTGGAGCAGAAACCTGGTGGAGCCAGCTCTAAAGCCTTCCTTTGGCCCAGGAAAAAGAAATACAGGCTGAGAGGAGATTTTCCTTTCTTACCAGAGGGGTATTTTCTCCACCTTACAGACACAGGCTGGTACCTGGAGCACTTGTTGCCTGAAAGAAATATGTACACAGAGCCATCAATTCACCTTTTACTATGAGTTGTACATGCCCTTCAGTAGTTGGAAAAACAGCAGTGCAACAAAGACCACTCAAATGCCTCATGTGAATATCTGGAGCTGTGAGCTTAATAAAAGCTCTTTACTTCCACAAAGCATAGCTTATAACATCGTGTTCAAAGTATTTCTCCATGAACACTTTGGGTGAATTCCTGGTGCCACCAAAGACACCAGTGGGAGTTTTGCCCTTTGCTTCAGTGGGATGTATTTCACCTTTTGTGTTCAGTTGCCAGTTGTTAGGGAAAGGAATAAATTACACTCTGCTAAATCCAGGCACAGTAATAATCAACAAGTCCCTTTAAAAAAAAAATAAATGCTACCATAAGAGCCCTTTATACCTAGCTGAAGTCTTAGAGGGTCCTTTTTAAGTGCTCTGAAAGATATTTTTTGATACTTTTTTGTATTCCTGGATGGTTTCACTGCATTTGCATCAAACCAACTGGATCAAGAAAAAACAAACAGGGAAAAGCCGTTAATGCACAATAGACAAGATTTAAAAACCTTTCACAACCATCCACTCAAAAGACTGCACTGTTTAGCTAGCTTGTCCAAATTTACAGTGTAGCAAGAGCAATAATCTTTGTCAGTACTGCTTACAGCCCCTGCCAAGCTGAAAGCAATGTTCCCATTGACTTCTGTGTGCAGATCAGAGCCTGGAAAAGAGGAGCTCTATGCCAGAGTCAGAACAGTTAGACAAATGAACATACACTGCGATAGAGATATCCTTTCTCAGAGTTAAATTATTTTGCCATGAACAGGACATTTCAAGTTTGTATTGAGATGATCCATCTGTGTTTTAAAGCAGATTAGAGTGCATTGGGAAGCAAATGACACACTGCATTATTTAAGCCAAATGTTCAAAATTCCATTTGCTATTGGTGCAAGTTACACACGCTGAATCTTCAGTCATATGTCTGAACACATTCCTGGTGAGCTTAAGCAGAGTAAAGTTAATTGAATCAGCCTATGGCATCCCTACCACAGCACTGCAACCTGAAGTTGCTATTTCTATTTTAGCAGCCTTTAAGTAATTTTCATCAAGACTCTGATTTCTCATCCCCGTCTCTGCACTACCTGTAGGAATTCCACTGCACTGGTTCACTACAGTGTCTTTACCTTCATTTAGACATCTTTATTTTGTCATTGACCTTTATAGCATTAAGAAATGCTTCTGTTCTATTGTCACAGTGTTATGAAATCTGTCTGTGCTGATGCAGCATTCACCCATTTGAGACACAAAAATACACGTACAAAACATTGATCTCATCCATTCTCCCCAGGTTGCCTCTCCACTGCCTCTTCTCAAGGGGCTCACCATCCAAGTAGCAATTATGTAGAACTGCCAGAGGTTCCCTTGCCATCCAGCCCCTGAACATTCCTGCTGCTGCTTATGGCTTTCTCCAGGCAACTTGAGAGCCAGTTTTCTAGAGCCTACAGATTTTATTGGTGAAAGCAACATATGCCATCAGCTAGAGAGAGGCTGGGAACGTGGCACTACCTCATCAGTCAGTACTGCTGCTTAGGATAATCATTCAACATGTTATTCATGTTTAACACATCAGTTCATTGAGCTGGCACTCTCATCCCACTTACAAAGGTAAATGAAGGCTAGAAGGGGCCTGTGAAACTCAAGCTAATGAAAACGATGCAGCTGGCTCCAAACTGTAATTCTGGCTCTGAGGTGCAAGATCTTGGCACCATCTGCTCCTTCCAGAGCTAATATTAATGAAGAACTCATCACACCCCTGCTGAGCGAGGGAATGCTAGCACACGGATCCCGATGGGTGCACACAGCTTTCAGCCAGATTTTAGCACTGCTGAGGTGTAGCCCTGCCAGCTTTCTGGGATATGGAAATTTGGGCCGTAGCATCTGTGTGAGCTCAGGCTGGAAGGCCTGGGCTGCAGCACCTCTAACCAGGACATCCCAGGGAGGAGCAAGTCCCGAGGCTCTGGGCAGAGCAGGCTCAGCCAGGCCATGTAGAGCTGCCTGGGCACACAGTCTGTGCAAGGTACTGCACCTCCAGGACTGCCACATGTTTAAAACCTTCAAAAATCACCAAAGTCCTCCAATTCCAAACTAAATTTTCAGGTGAAAAAAGAAGGTCCAGGAAGCTTAGGTGGATGGTAATCCTTTGTGGACCATAAAACAATACATCCATTTTAAACCAGGTTTCACAGTCAAAAAAACCCCCAAATGTGTGTGATCTTTTTTCTGCCTCACACTGCTTTTGGTTCTATCCCAATGATGTCTCGTGGCCCTGTTACCCTACACATACCCATCATCCTGCCCTTATTTAAGGGATACAAGACCCAGAAAGACACAAGTCTGCTGAACACAAAATAATCCTTCTGTGCCTCCAAACATCCAGTTACACTGCACTAGCATTAGCACATGGAGGGGGAACATAGTTTGTAGTAACATCCAAAAATATAGAGGCAAATAATTCCCACAATCCAGGGGTGCCCAACAATACTTTTTCCCACTTAAAAATTTTAAGGTATGTATCGTATTCTGCATTCCACTGAAACAAACAGCATTTTACTATTTTACTCAAAAAAATGTTTTGCATGCTTGGTGTATTTTGAAACTTTGTGTAACCAGACTGCCCAGCTATTTGCTTAGTTGCACAAGAGATCTCATGCTGCTAAACCCTCCAGAGTTATCTTGCCCCCACCCCACTGCTCAGAAGAGACTTCCAAAATAAAATAAATCATTGATCCAGTGTCAGGAAAACTGCCTTCCCAGTGTTATCCAGACCCAGAGTATTCTCTGTAGGACTGTTTCCTACAGATAGTAGGGATAACCCTGAGGCATTTTATGGATCTATACACTTTAAATTTTACACACAGCCTTTGGCACTGACATCCCCCTTATCAAAGATATAGGATCCCATGCCCATTGGTATTCCCAACAGAATGACAGTAACAAAATTGTATGGAAAAAATTAGATTCTCATACTGCAGAAATTTTAAGATATATGCAGTTGATGCTTAAATTGCCCAATTTAAAAATATATACTTTGCACAAGAAAGCCAGGAAGAACATTACGGTTGCAAAGTAATGTACTCAGAATTTCAGAGATGTTAGAATTAGGATTTCTTGGGACATAGTTTATCCACTTTCTGCACATCCTTTCAATAAGATATAACCCCTGGAGGGCTGGCTTCAGCTAAGTCCAGAGTGTGGCTGAAATTGGTTCTGGTTTTAGCTGTTAAATGTACCAAAGCTGTCCCTGTGCAACATGTGCAAATTGTAAGTTAAGGAAATGCCTACAACTTAACCAAATGTTCATAGATTAGAAATGGCAAGAAAAAATATCCCTGAGTAAAGAACTAGAAAATCCTTCCCCACCAAATTTCAGAACCTTGCTTCAAAGCATTGAGATATTTTACCTTTTCAAATTCACCCCATCTTTTTACCAGTGTTATTGTTCTCTACATCTGTTCTCAGGCGTCAGTTTGGATTAAATCTTCCTAAAGAGTTTAGGGAGTTACTTAGCGTGGCAAATTCCCTCCAAATTTTGTTCAAAAGGGTTCAAGTCTGGCAAAGCATATGCCAATCAAACCAGGGACTTGTTACACAATCTTCACAGTAAGAGACACCAGCAGCTCCGCCTGTAATATTTTTGCCACTTACAATTAATAGTCTGGAAAAAGACATCTTGAGAAAGTAAAATAAGTGTCACAAAGAGGAGGAGGGTTTCCAAGCAACTGCTTCATTTTCATTTTAAGCCCATGCTGCAGAAGTGTTAGCAGCAACTTAAGGGGCTAGTCTCATCCCCAGCCTGCAGGAGAGTGAGGAAACTAGGTTAGAAACAGTAATTTCTTGCATATAACCTCAGATTAACATACAACAGGAGGGATCAAAAGGAACAAGATTTAAATTACTGTGCCCACAGTTAATTTCTAGATGCAATACACCCCGCAGTCAGCAAATGTATTTGTAAGGCCAAGTTACATTCCTACTGATTTTTGCAAATCCTCTGCTCCCTAGATCTTAAAATAATAGAGAAGAGTATTATAAAGAAAAAGCAGGCATAAGTGTTGCCTTTTCTTAGCAAGCACCTCCTGAAGAGCTCCCTTCCAAGCGCTGTTCCCTCTGGTGCTGGCTCAGCATGCCAACCTCACACTGCCCAAGCTTCACTTGCTCGGTCCCCACTTATTGTTTCTTGACCTTTTTGCTAAACTGCACCTTGGAATTATCACAAGCCCAGTCCTATATTTCAAAATCAGGCACATAAAGAAATGCTCTGATTTTTCAGGAGCTGCTGTGCATTGTCAGCAAAACAAGAGGACTTGCAGGCACCCTGAATGCCCTGGAAATCAGGCCACTTTTGGCTGTGCTGCTCTCAGCTTTTTCAGTTTTTCCTCCACCCAGTGGCCACTAACAGAAACAAATCACCTAATAAAACACACCGTACTACCACCCTATTCACTGAAATACTCTATTAACTTGGCAGTAGTCTATTGTTCTCTGGACTGCTACTTACAGAACATCATTGAGTACATCTGTTATGGCATCAAGTGAAGGATTACATTATGGAAAACTTGACATGACATGCAGGTGACAGAAAGATAGAAAACCACACCGTTTGTGGGGATGGACACAGGACCAGACGAAAATATTATATCCCCACAAGGTCTGGAAATACAGATATGGCCACAAACAGTACTTACTGCCATTGACAGAAGTGGAAAAAAGGCCAAAACAAATTCAAAACTATTGCCATGATCTAAGGCACAGAAATCTACATTCATTCATATAAATCAAGCAGCTGATGAAATCTCCTGACCAGTTTCCTGCTGGTACTGCAAAAACACAGATTTCTTGACAGCTGTCTGCCCCACCTGAGCAGATGTGATGAGCTGCAGATCTGGGCTTCAGAACAGAGCTCCTGCAGGACATACAGGAGGGAAGAGCCCTCTTTGGTCTGGCTACAGACTGCCATCAAACCCTTTGGTAATTATAGTTTAATTTTGGATTATAATATTCAGCCAGAAAATTGAAAAATGCTGTGCTTCTCTAGATGGTGAGAGAATGTTACCTGAGCCAGCTGGCAGAAATGTAAAGCTGCATTTATGTTTCATTACTAATGGCTACTGAATTGACTCTGTAATTGAACCTTTAAGGGTATTTGCAAGATATACTCCATACAGTATACTAAAAAGCAGTTTTGCTAGACATTAGCAGGGCTGCACCTAAATGCAAACACATATATGCAGATTTACCTGCATGTTTACAAACATTGACACCCCTACAATTATATGCTGGATAAACATCTCCAGGAGGATTCAGGACTAGAGAAGGAGCTACCAGGTTACATAATATACAGTTTAAGACAAAAAATACCAGGCAGATTCTGCAAAGTACACTATACTACTATTGCTTACCGATTGAAAAGTACCATTTTAATGATTTTTAAACTGATTCAAGTTTCAGTCTGCATCTATTTGACCTTGTCACCCATGCAGGGCCACTGATACTGGTGAGCTGCTCCCCTTTGCACACCAAGTGCTTGCTCTTCAGAGTCAGCCCCTTATTCCACGTTTTGACCACAGAGGATGTTTCAGCTGGACGCTCCAACACACCACACAAGGGCCCACTTTGCTCAGCACCACGAGGCAGCCCATCTCCACAGCTTGCAGCACTGCTCAGTGCTGCCAGGACCTTTGAAGGCTCCATTTGCTCAAGGCTCTCTTGTTGGAAACCCCACTGCTACAGAGCATGAAGAGCAAATAAGGGCTGGAAATACAATACCACAGATTAAACCTCTCTCTGTTTGAAAGAATGATTGAGACTTGCCAGAGTATTTGCCCAGCTCTGCCCATAAAGATTTAAACTTGTTTGCTGTTTCGCCCTCACCTTGAGTCTGTAGTTTATGGCAAGCAGGGGTGGTAGGAAGGGTGGGGGCAGCCCAGTATCTCAGTGGTCCTCAGAGTGCTTTAAGGCCACATCATAAAAGGGATCAGGGACAGAGCTCTTAGCCATGACCCCTCTCTGCAAACAAAGCAGGAATTACTGAGCAATAGTGTCACTCACAGCATTTTCCCCCTGAAAGTACCTCTGCAGGAGCCACCGCAGCTGGGCAGCAGCAGGCAGCTCTGTGTCCTCCAAGCAGGGGAGCAGGGCCACGGGCCCACAGGGCTCCATGGCTGACCTGGCGCTGCCCCGCGGGGCTGCAGGCCCGCCACAAAGCTCCGTGAATTATGTTGATTGAGCAATTTTCAGTATTTCTCCAGCTGACAGCAGCAGTGGTGCTCTGTCTGCCAGCTCTTGGCTAGACAGAGCAGATTTAGTGTCCCCCATCTGGTAGTTGAACTCTGTGTGCAATCTGCACACAGCCACAGCCAGCTCTCGGACCGGGACCTTGCGCGGCCCTGGCAGGGCTGGTACCAGGAAGATCAATCCAAGGAGTGCTGTGGCAAACCCATCTCTCTGGATGTGCTGCACCTGAGAGGAGCAGCAGCGGTGACAGAAATATAACCCTAAAATGTAGCTAGCCAGGATTGCAAAAAAGGAGTTTTAATAGCTATGCAGGTTAGAAAAAACCACAGATCTGGCAGTACTTCTGGGACTTGTTTACACTTAATAGTAAATGCTGGTTACTAGCAATATCTTGTTTAAAATACAAGGCTATTTAAGAGGCAACTATTGATAGTTTACTGTGCTAAGATGAAGGCATTATTGCCAGAATTTTGCATTTAGATAAGCCATCATGCCCTATAAAAATCACAGCTATTGCCTCTAGGCTGTTGCTTTGAATCTGGCTCAAATCAGTAATGACCAAAACCAGTCACTCTGCGAGGATGCTCAGTGACCTGAACGCCCTGAGCTCACAGGTACAGCCTCGCTGGGCTTGAACGTCTTGCCACAGGGCTGATGTCCATCTCCGTGGCTGTCCTCAAACCAGTCGTGTCATTCCACCACCCCAGCAGCCAGGACACACACCTGTTAGCCTGGTGTCACCCTCACCCCACATGCTTGAGTCTGAAATTACCTGAAACCCGTTTCTTCATAGTGAAACTGGTGTTTCAACACAAAGAAACAAGTCCCACTTCTCCCCTCCAGCTCCCCTCAAGGGTCAGTTTGTTCTATTGATCCTCCTCTACTGTACTTCGTGCACAACGTGCCCAAGCTGGGCACTGCTGGAGATCCACACCAGCACCAACGACAGCCACCTGCCCTTGCCCTGCCAGTTGTATCTCACCTTCATTCACTCCTTACCCTTAGGACTGGATGCTATCCAGACATGGAAGCAAATTAACCTAAATTTGGACCACAACCCCTTCTCTTCTGTTGCAAAACACTGAACTTGAGGTACCTCAGAAGGCTGCCTCCCTGTTCCCACACTTCACCCAGTGTTTTGCACTAGGAGTGCATTTTGTTTTCAATCTCTGCAATAAATTGTGATTCCCTTTAACATTGGCCAAGAAAACCACTGTAGCAGGGCTCTTCCCTAATCATCCAACAGCAGCCTGAGCCCCCATTGATATTTCTGCCCCTGCATTGCAACTCTGGCCTCCTCACGCTCAGTGCATGGTGCAGTTTTCTCAAGTTTATGTTCTCAGGGCAGCAAGATGTGCAGGTTCCCTACACAAGGGAACTCCCTACCAGCTGCTTATGCTTTATCACTGCTTCATTCAGGCCTTCTCAGAGAGCACATGTAACCTGCAGGTACTTGTCAAGAGCAGCAGCTCTCATTTCATCCCTATTTCAGACTTCCCAATTAATTTCAATTAATTAATGATTTTTCTTAAAACTCATCACATATTCTACTTGGATACCCAATCAGATCAACACAGTGTAGGTCTAGTTATAGTGGAATGTGCTGTCCTCCACGATGAGAACAGGGATGAGCACAGCCAAGGCCAGGCAGCACTGGAAGACAGGGCTGAGGGCTTACACACAGAGCAGCAGCCTCTGGAACCCTCCAACCTGACTGTGCAGTGAAATTCTCTCCCATCTTCAGGGGTTCCTTCAGAGTCAATGACAGCCTGACGTTCAAACACATCCACAAAAGCAAACCATTGGTAGCTTGGGCCTCCCAGTGACTGGACTCTCAGCATTCAGGAGCTCAGTCACACGTCCCAGAACTTGCTGCCATCTGCTGAACTCTTCCCCACGCTAAGTTTAAAGCAGTGGGTGATTCTTACGACGTTTGCATGCACGTGCACATGCACTGCAAAGCACAACACTTCATTTTCTGTTCTTCTAGCTGAGAGCAACTCTTCCTTTACTTACACGAAGGCAGATTTCAGAGGCCAAGGTCTGCAGGAGCTGGAAGGGCCCCCCTGCAGCCAGGCTGTGCTGTGGCTGTGCCAGCACGCTGGGACCACGCTGTCCTTAGTGCAGCCAGAGCGCCAGGCACTGCAAATCCATCACACTGTTTAATTCTCTGAGAGGGACCAGCAGCTCTGCTTGCACTGGAGCAAGCCCACCAGACAGGCAGGCAGAGAAGGAGGCAGCACTAGATCTTCCACCTCTTCTTATCCCTAATTAGCTGGGGGATGATGGCTGCCCTGTCTTTACTGCTGCTCTTCAGGCTTTAAATAGATTCTGTCTGCCTGCCATGCCTGCATAGTTTTAGGCCAGCAGTAATTGCAGGTATGGAAAATATCCCAGGGAAAATCTGTGTGAGATTAATAATAATAGCAAAAAATTAAAACCAAAATGGCAAGTGTTCCAGTATTCTACAGTAAGCACTTGTTCCTTAATGTGAAACAATCAAACATTTAAAATATGCAGGGACACACACACACACACAATTTGTACGTATAAACATATATTATTTAGATCAGCTGAATTCTCAAGAGCTGCAAATAGTCCATGAATTATTCTGTAATTTATCCTTCCCCCATCTGAGAATATGCTTCCACCAAAAGATTTTTCTTTTTCAATTAATATTCATTATGTTAGCATCCCAACCTGGCAGCCAAAGGAACACAGAGGGACTTCCAGGTATGACCCATGGGCTTTGTGTGTCAGTCGGCTCCCAGACTTCATTTTCTCCATGAGTCCCTCAAGGCATGAGCAGAAAGCAGGCTCTGAGCCAGCTGAGCGTTTCTGCTCACACACCTCCCAGGCAGCACCTTTCCAGCAGGCACCTCAAACACAGATGCAGACTGAGACCAGCAAGAGCCTCCAGTGCTGGCCCCTTGGCTGATCCAAAATCAAGGAGTAACTGGGACCAACTGCTCCTCGCTGCTGTGAGGCTTGGGGATAACAAATGGCTTTTACTTCTCTGTCTTACTTTGCATGTTAGGCCACCATTCAGAACTGATTTTAAATGTCAAGTTCCTGCTGCACATAAACAACCAACTTTCCTTTGCTCTGACAGTCACACAGTTATGATTTCCTTCTGTAGCATGGATCTTGCACAACACCAGGAACATAACTTGGGAATCCACAAATATCTGTATTTATTCTGGAGGTCGTGGATTTTCTGCTCATTTCACTTTTGGTCTTAACATAGAGCTTCTGGAGTCTTCTCTTAATAATTATTTTTTTAAAAATAACTAGTTTTTCCTCTTATCTGTGATGTATAAAAAAACTTGTGAAGGTACTAAAAAAATTAAAGAGGTTGGAAAATATTTTTATATTAAGAAGTTAATAATTTGTCTATCCCAAAAAACCACAAACCCAAACATATAAAAACTCGTGCAATTATAACTGCAAAAGAAGATGAAAGAAGAAATGTCAAGCCAGGCTGCTCAAGGTCCAATATCCTGCTTTTTGCACTAACATCTGTTGAATCCAATGCTTAGAAGGAAGTTCTTCTAAAAATTAAATGCCTCTGACTTGCTGAGCCATGTTTCACTTTCCTGTCCTTGAAATCCCCAAGGAGTTGTCTAGGGAAAAAAAGGGGGGAAGGGAAGAGCAACAGTAGACTTAGTGTTATTTTTAAATATAACAAAAAAGTCTGCAAGTAGAAAGCTGGGAATATTCAAATCTTCCCAGACCTTTGTACAATATTTTAAAACCCAAAGGGAAAAACAAATCAAAAAGGAGTGGTAGAAGCCAATTATAAAGTTTCCTTAACAGGCCACATTTGAGATGAAGTCACAGATTTCCTCCACATCATATGGTCTGAAAACACGCTATGATGGTATTGATGGTTTCTTTTCAAAACCAGCAGTGCCAGCAATTAAATTAGGGCTGTCCTTTTCCAAACTGCTGCTGAAGCACAGTGTCACAGTCCAAAGTCTTGCTTTCTTGTAAAAAATCATGACCAAAATAAAAGTTCCAATCCTAAATAGAAAGGGTTCTACCTCTGCGAATAAAATACAGATATTGCTCTTAGTCCTGCAGAGATCCTTCCTATCAGCACACATCAAGTGGTACCACAGTCCCCTGCATGGCATTTTTGGCTACTACTCCTTGTAAATGACCTGATACATTTTGTGTAGCAGGAGCCCCATGAAATACCTAAAAAAAGTAATTTGAAGGGATCACCCAGAATTAATTGTTCTTAACTCCATATTTAAAGCCTCAGTTAAGGATTTGGTTAGAAATTCAGGTTCATTTAGAGAAAGAAAGTCAATAATTCACATGGAGCAATACAGTTACACTGAAAGTAGCTTCAAAATCTTGCTGAATGATTTGCACTATTACAATTTTATTGCTTATGTTTGCTCACAAACTGATAGGGCCACTTGGCCCTACTTCCACACTTGGACAAAATCCAAACTATTCAGACCCCCCCACAGGTCAGCTCCCATCCCTGTACCACTTGGAAATCCAAAGACACCTTTTAAGTGTCCCAGTGCACCTGGCCACCCATGAGCTGATTTTCCAGCCCTGCCTCAGATCTTTGCTTGGCTGCACCTCCTATGCATCATGACAAGCATTTCTAAATCAAATAAACTACTCTATTTGAAAATTATGTGGCGGGTTTTTTGGGTTTGTGTTTTTTAGCTCTGGCAGTCAGTCAGTGAGTGTACAACTTGCATCATCAGGCTATTTGGTGAGAATTTGAATGGGATAACAGAAAGCAATACCTTGCATTGCCCAAAACCATGATCTTCCACGATTTGTAGGGGCAACCAGCCAGCCAGACAGTGAAGGGTGTCTGTATACAAACCCTAAATTTTCTAGTTCTTCCCCGCATAATTTTTTGTTTCCACATCCCTTTCTGAGCAAAGCATCCTGACAGGCTAAAGGCAGTTCAGACTCCCAACAAGGACAAGGACCCAAAATGTGAATAGAAAACCCATCAATTATAAGTAGCCCTAGAAATTATTTATCTATTCATATCTTTACTCTTTGTGAGATTAGACATGGAATGATCTTCAAAAGAGACATAGGACAGAATCCCCCCCTCCCAAAAAATAAAGAAAGCACTTTAACTCACAGCCTGAACATCTCCCTTTTATTTGTGCTCTGCTGCTCCCTGAGATGGCCAGCAATGCCCAGCTGATCACATCTGATCTGTATAAAACACCATCTTTACCTGACTCTGTTTGGTCTGAGGGGAGCACTCTAAATTAATTCCACAGGCTCAGAGCTTTGACAGTTCTCTTTTGATCTTCTCTGCTGCTCCTCAGCACTTTCAGGGATGTTTAAACCCAGTCAGAACAGTCCAAAATCAATGGCAACTCTTCTGACAGCCCTGTCCCTGTTGCTGTGGGTCCCGAGTTCCCCTCACACAACAGCCAGGTACATCAGGGCACCACACTGCCAAAATTAGGAGCACTGCAAGTATTTTTTTTTCCCACTTCTTCTCTATCCATCTCTGGAAGACGTTGTGAGCCTGTGTGCCACGAAGCCAACTCTCTGCAGCCTTTTGCTTAAGCAGAAGTACAGAACTGCAGGGCAAGCACCAGGAAGGTGCGAGACAGAGCTCAGGCTGCCAAACCACCCAGCACACACGTCCCTCTTTGGGGCAGGGAGGTGGCAGCATGAAGCCCGTGGTGACAGAGCCCTTCCCGTGCCAGGGTGGTTTTGCTGGTCACAGCACTGATTTAGAAAGCATGCATTAAAAAAAAAATAACCAACTTTGCCATTGTTATGTCCACACATTTTATCTCTCCACCATAAAAAGCCTTTTAAATTTTCATGAAAACGTATCATCCATAGAAATTAGCATATAGACATATTTCAGATATTCAGAATAAAAATAACTGTTTCATCCAGATAATCCTGGCCACATGACAAAATATTTCTCAGTGAATTAGACCCATCTTCTGTGAGAAAGGCATGAAATATATTTTCCTGTTCTCACTCGGTTCAGGATTGGGTTTTGTCTCATTTCAGACCCCCTTGAGGATTCATTAGGTTGAGGGTGGGAAGCACATAGTGCTTAAAAGCAAAGCATTTTCCTGCTAAGGCTAATAGCCAGCATTTCCCAACTTGGGCTAGCCAGATCACAGTGGGCGATTACAGAAAATCCATGACATGCTAGAGCAGGAGCTGAAGAAGTTCAGTTTAGCTGAATTTCACACCATGTCAGAGTCCTATTTGCAGCTTAGAAAATGAATTTAATAAAGCTTTTCTGCTCTAACATGGAGTGTCAGCTAGCAGATTCTCTGACACCTGCTGCTCTTTGAATCTGATACCATATTGCAGCATAATGTGGTCTAAAATTAGACTTCACATAACACACCAGGTTTCAATCTTTCAGAAAATAATTCTGTTCAGCACCTTTCATTCCCTAACAGGGCTTTGGGACACATGTCCTTTCTTTCCTGCCCCCTCCTGGATTAGCACTTGGAATTTTTTTAGCAAAGGTTTGAACCATTTGTAAAAAAGAAAAATAAAAACAAACCAAAACTGAAATAGTTTAATTTTCACTTGATTGCAAACTATACCATGAAGAAATATACTTGCCAACTTATACACTTGCTTCCTACCTGCACCCCCACAGACCAGAGATAGCATGAAGCTGGAAGGCTTTCAACTTTGGGTGCAGAGAATTATTGTCTGAGAAGGAAAAATATTCCAAGCTTAAATGACAGACGGGTGTTTGAATATCTATTTCAAGACTGAGAAGCAACTACAGGAAGAAGCCAATGACAGCTCCACAGGATAATGCAATTTTTCTGTATAAATTTTACTCATTACCAAAGAAAGGAATTAACCTGAACTATTTCTTTCTCTAATCAAGATACATTTTTGTATCTTCTTGTATAATTGTATTTAAATGCAATTAAGCGGTAGTTCATTCCTTTTATAGAGAACTGACTGCACTTAATGCTACCGTTTATTCTAAATAGTAATTAGATTTTTTTTAAAGTGTGCTTAGCCTTTAAATGCTAAGTTGGCTCCAAAACCTAGAGCTCAGCTAAAATCACATAGGAAACTTCTTTCACAAGACAAATACCCGGCTTGTCTTTCCCGGCTACCTGCAAAATCTTTAAGACAATGTTGAGCTTATGTAAACAACATGAATAACATTTCACTACCAAGAAATCTAGCACTGATTGGCATTCTCCAACACAGACATCAGTATTTTCCAAAGAATTTATGAGGCATAATTAAAAAAAAAAAAAAAAAAACAAAACCTAAGCATAAAAAATTTTACAGGTGTAGACCTTAAAATGTATGGAATTTACTGTGGCAGAAAAGATACAACCTTTCACTACCAAGAAATGGCTCTGAGAAATCCAATAGAATTAGTAACCTTGTTCTCGTCCTGGGAATTACAAATCGATCTACTTTTTGTATCAAAATCAAATTGTATCCCAAGTTAGAATGCAACATCCTGTGTCAACTTGCAAATGAGCTGGAGTGAGAAAGTAAATAGATCACAAGCACTAAACTTTACAAATATAAATAGCATGCAAATTGAAGCAAATAACATGTCCAGTGGGGAAAAAAAAAAAAAAAATCTAACTTCCCCCATTTTAAATGAATGTCCAGAATATTGTTTTGTACAGGACCACCCATAAGAGTGAAACTGGATCTGATTGACTGCCTTGGCCAATTGATAAAACCTCCCTTCACCAAATGTGTTCCAGCAAGTGAATCTCCCTGCCCTGCAGCAGCAGGAGGAGGGAGGGCAGGGAAGAAGAGCTCTGCATTCAGACCCTGCAGAGCATCTCTGGAGCCACCTGGAACAGCACAGGGAGCTGAGGCCTTCCCACCTGTCCCAGAACAGTGTCACAGGCTGACAAAGCCAAGCCAAACTTGTCAAATCAAAGTACACTCTTCAAATCATCATCTCCTCACCCCTCTCACTACATATATTTTTGTCAGACATTGCTGTTTCCATTCAAAACATGGGTGAAGACTGAGATTTTGTTCAGCACCAATATGTGCTGTAATGTCTGCAAACTACTGACCTCCTCCTGAAAATTACATGGGGCTGAGCAGAAGCTGAAGGAAAAGGAAAATATAAAGAATCTATATATCTTATTTTGTTTAAACTAGCTTCACATCTTCTTCAAAATGCAATCTGCATATTGAAACAAAGGAACCATCCTAATGGGTACCTTATAATTACAGCTCCTCCCATCAATCTCCATTTACACCCATCCATATGGAGAAAAGAACTGATAATCTCAACAGAGAGAAGCTCCTCCAGGCATTCCTGGAGTATTCTCAGGCTATTCAGCCCATCAAATTTATATCTATGAACATATTCACACCATTTTAGAGATAATATTCATGAGGCTCTTCAAAACTATTTGGTCTCATTTCTATATTGGAAGTACAGATGCTTATTTACAGCTCAATTAAACTTAAAAAAAAAAAAATAAATCCAACAACTTTAAATTGCTATGACCTGCCTGTCTCAGAGGTATTATGGAAGTACTGAAAATGCTGGTGCCAAAAAATTTCAGAAATACCAATAATCCAGAATCTGTGTGTTTGGTAACCTGGGCTGTAGCCAAGCCAGAGTCAGCCCTCCTTCCTTCTTTGCGTGACCTCTTGTTCCCCCTGTTGTGTCTCTGTAAACCAAGGGTATGACTAACCAGGCATGAAGGTGGCCTGTGAGAGTTCATTAATAAAAACTTACGTTTGCAAAATAATGAACGTTTTCAGTATCCCTGTAAATCGTCAGAGTCACATAAATGAGGCTATTTTAAAATTTGAAACTCCACACATAAAAATTCGAAGACAAAATGGTCTAAGAAAGGCATATATTGCCGTTTGGGGCCTGGAGAAGAGATCCTGGCTGCACTGATTCCTGAGGTTTGGGCAGTAGCTCGTTAGTGTTGGTTTACGGCCATCCAAAGCTGATGAGAGACTTACTCATAAATTATTTATCTTTTATTTTAATGTTATTTCATGAAAACCAGCTATTACATTCTGCTTGATTATGGTGCTAGCTTGCATTTTAATCCGTTTTAATAATTTCAAACACTCTGATTAAGAGAAAAGGAAATGAAGAGGGTAGAGCAGGACAGGCACAATCTTGTCACACTTACCCTTAACTGATCCCAGGCTGAAATTATGCTCACGTGCCAAGTATCCCCAGAGCAGTAAGAAATATCTCACTGTCCTGAGGCACCAAATATTTCCACCCACCTCTCTCCCCCACCCTGCAGCTTAGGCTATGCAGGGTGATTCCCTGGGATAGACAATGGTGTGAAGGAGTAGCTGGGTGATGGAGGACACAGCCGACTGCAGCCAACGCAAAACCCTGCACAGCATTCCTGCAGAAATGCACAGGAGATGGAATACGTGGGGGTGGTGAGGAGAGGAAATTGTGAAAGCTATTCACAGGCATTGCCAGTGCAGAATATTTTTATATCTCTCTCAACTTTGAAACAAGTAATATATTACTTCATGTATGTTCAATGTTCCCAGACCCAGGAGGACCTGAAAGCCAGCCCTGAGAGAGCGAAACCTGCCTGGAGCTTAAGGCAGTGGAATCTTGCCAAAAAATGCACCAGAATGTCTTCAAAGCAAGCCCAGAGCAGCAGGCTCCAGCAGACAGGTCAGGCTTCATCTACACAAACTCCTTCAGCTGGGGCAAAGAGGGAACCAGAGGCAGTGCTCCAGAGCGACTTATGGGGTTAAATTGGCCACTTTCCTGTATTTGATAGATCTTGACAAATCATGATGCGCACATGGCCACAGAGAACACTTTCCAACATATAAAACAAGAATTCACCCACCTGAAAGTAATCACATGCAACCCCAACTCCAGTTTAGCCCTGTATGACCCATTTCCTGCTTCGATATTCTGGCTGGATTCACAAGCAATGGGCAAACTCCAGTTTAACTCCCGTGCAGACAGGTCAGATGGACCTGTTCTGCTACCTGAGTAGTAGATGAGAACGGCTCCTGGTAATTCCAAGTGATAAAACCACACAGGTAGGAGAAGCTGGGCATAGAAAACAGCTTTAACTGTGTACAGCAGACTGTGCTGTACATACAGACAGTAAATGGACCATTAGGGGTTTACAACACCATAAGAAAGCTTTTTAGTTTTCAGTTTTGTTGGACATATAGTTCTGTACCTGTTGTTGATCCAGGACTAACTTAAATGAAATCTTGTTTCAGAAACTAGAAGAAGCTATGGTTATTGAAAGAAACAGAGATTGTGTCACAGGGGCTCTGTACCAGTACAACAGTGTAGGATAAAGCTGCAATTGGTTTTCTAAAAAAAAATGCTTTAATTGTTACCAATGCTACTAACCCAGCATGCAATCAGTTCCCATGGCATAAGGAGGCCTTAAGCCAGTATTAACTTTCTTCTCTGCTTGGGAATATACCAGATCACAGTCAGGTCCATGGTAGAGTGAGAAGGCACTGGCATTACAAAGCACTTCAGAGCAGAATTGAGCATTTCAGACTGCATTCCAAGACAGAATGAGCTACGAGTTCACCTTCTTTGTACAAAAATCGAGGGGCAACAGAAGGACTGCAGTAAAACTGAGCAAAACCTTGGTGGTTTGAAATGATGATTCCCATCACGGGTCTCTCTGGGATGGGCAGCCTGAGGCATGCTCTGGGAATGCAGCCTGTCCAACACACACCCAGGAGGGCTCTGACCACATGCCAAGGCTCCCTCCAGGAGAGAGAATGGTGTGTCCAGCATTAGAACAAGTGGGAAAACCTGAGCAAGCCACACACTGCTTTTCCAAGAAAAACTCCTGCCTAACTGTGGCATATGTATTCTAAGATTTGCCTATTCCATCAAATACGAACAGGAACAATGGGAGTTCAAAGCTTCCATCCACCCAGAGGTGTGATGTATGACAGACAATAGATCTGTGATGTACCAAACATTTTCTGACTGGATCCACAGCAAGTTTTCCCTCACTTACTGTTGCTAGGTAGTTAATCAAGATGTAGTCTAAAAAAAGTTAAATGATTCTATAGTTCATAGTTATTGGCTAAAACGTGTTTTCAGTAACCTGGCTATTTGCCTGGTCCGTGATTTTTTTTCTGAGATTCAGTCTATCAGGCTGTAATGAAGCCAAGATTTAGAAGAGATGTCCTCCTGTTTTAGCAGAGGAGGAGGGACTCACTTCCCTGCTCCCCCTTGCCGTAACTCCCAATTACCTCGACTTGCAGAAGGTTGATCCAGATGGTGAACACAAGACTGCAGGCAAGCATGCCTCCAACGAGTTCTCAGTGTGGAAGGGTGGAATAAGCCATATGTTTTCACAAATTAGGGGTGACTCTTCAACGCCTGAATGATGAAGCAGATCCAAGAGTAAGTTATGCATGATCCTCCCCAATGAGTGAAGAGAAATGTTTTATTCAGTGCCTCATGCTGTGAGCTATATTTATACCAAATGTATCTTTGTACATTTTAAAATATTATCTATTAGGGGATACTGCAACTGCAACACAGGGCTATGTACAGCACCATTTAAAACCCAGCAGCCACAGGAGGGCTATAAGTGGCCTTGACACCATCCAGCTGTGAAGTAACTTGTCCGGGTGACTCAGGCTAATGACCTTAAAATCCAGCCAGCAAACTGCCTTGAAGAGAGCCTCTTCCCTCTGTGCACAAGCTACAAAGCCTATGAAATCATCTGCCCAGACAAATACACAACCAGCACCTTGTTTTCTTTCTTATGATAACTAGCCAATAGCACTACGCTTGAGACTATTTTTTTTAAATCCCCACCTTCTAAATTCCTTGGATTATGTTAGTACCTTTTTCTTTTACTTAAAACCTCTTTAAAAGAGAAAATTATACATCAGATTAAATTAACATTCTTCTAATCTCAGAATCTTTGCAGGGAATTTGCAAGCCTCCAGCACCAGGGAAGGCTGCTCAGGTAGAGCAGTAGAAGGGAAGCAGCCCTTTGTTTGTCCCACTGCCCTTGGGAAAAGTATCCAAAGGGAGCACAACTGCTCAGGGGGAACCCTGCCACCTCCCCGGGGGCTGCCCTGCTGCCTCCAGAGGCCACTTGCAGCAGACGGGAGATGCAGCCCAAGAGTGCTTTTGCAGCAAGACTGTATTTCAGATGGAAAGAGAATAATAGTAAAAACAAAAGCAAAGATCATTCTGACTGAAAATCCATAGCTACTCTTAAACATAATAAGTACAATCGCCTTTGTTGACCAAGTAACAGAGTTAAAGCCCATAGGCAAGATCATCAGCTAAGATGAATCGCCACAGCACCATTAACGTTACTCCTTCATGCTTGATCTCACCCACTTTGCTCCCAAAATGGCCATGGTCTTTTTTCTCCTTTTTTTGTACAAAAACACCAACCATTTTTAAAAGTACATTTGCTGCACAGCTTACATTTCAGTTATTTTACACCTCACTCTAATTCATTCCTCAGCCTAATCTGTATCTAAACACATGCAGCAATGCGGTCTACCAGCATCCCACTTATGAAATTCCTGAAGCTAAGAGACCATAGGAATATTTTTGAAGCCATCTCCTGACCTTTTAATCAGTTTTTACCTTCTGCAACAGAATTTGTCAAAGCTCAGCTGCTCTGAATTCTTGCCCGTCTCATGTAATGAGCAGATGTGGCAAAGTAAGGATTTGTAACATGATGAAAGTTATGATGACAGGTCTTTCTCTGCCAGATTTTTATGTTTTTACAGCCTAACACTGAACTGCAGCACTTTTCTTTTTTTTTAATTCAGCTTCTGACAAGAACATATAAAAAGCATATCAAAGGCAACAATAAATTCACTAAAATAGTTCTCTCGATTCAAACAGATCTGCACTTTATAGGACTGTGCAGATCATGCTCTGTTTGAATTTACTCATAAATATCGACCCAGCATCTCGTGGCGCCTTGCACGTCCCTTCCCACACCTAAAAGTAACCCCACGTGTTGCTTGGGGAGGGAAATCAAGATGATGCTATGGAGCAATGTTTAACTGACAGAAGAAGGTAAAACCCCAGCCCAAGGTGGAAGACTATGATAAAAGGAGGAGAGCCCTGTGCCTCCCCTGGGCACGAGGCAGTTCTGGCAGAGCCGTGGTTCTTAGTGCAGGCTGAAGTGGTAGCACTCTCCATGATTATCACAAATGTCTCCACTGGGAGGAGGGAAGTGGGACGATTTACCAAGCAGCAAAACCTCAATTTCCCTCCCCCTATTCCCAGTGATTCCTGCTGAGCTGAGCTCTGACAGCTGAGAGGTGCAGCCTCAGACAGCTCCAGCAGATTTACACCCATGTGCCAGCAGAGCCAGGCCAGGGCAGGGGGGGCTGTGGTGACCATGCCAGCATCAACCATCACCTTGCCTGGCTCACCCTGAGACAGTGAGGAACATCAAGTGTCCCTCTGGCCTCTGGGTCATCTTGGTATCCTCTCCAGTATTTTTAAGCATGGCCTTTTTAAATATGACCTTACATCCCTTTTGCTTTTAACTCGGTACAATTTGAAAATATTAATTAAATTAAAATTTCGAGTTTTTTCTTACCAAAAAAAAGTCTAAATGCTTCATCCTGGTGTCAACCTTTCTAAGTGTTGTTACACACCTAAAACTTTGCTCAAAATATTTTGATGATAATAAGACAGAACAGGTTAAGAGTGAAATAAAACATGGTGATAATATCTCTCTGGGTCTGAAAGAAAGAAAAAAAAAATCAGAATTTCCATCTAGTTGCAAAACCAACCAATTCTGCTGACACCTGACAGATCCCTCTAAAACAGACTGGTCACTTGAAGGCTGCTCCCCACATGAGGTGGGTGATCACTGTGTGCTGCTGCTGGGGGTAGCTGTGTAGCTCTTCACAGACTGACAAAAACTTGCTCAGCCAGTGAGCCAAACCAAAAGTAATCCAAAAGCAATAAAGCTTGGCAGGATGCTGAGCCCAAGCCAAGATACTTCATCACTTTGGCCAGGTTTGAGGCCAGGGCTCTCCCCAAACCACAACTGCTGCCCCATGAGGAGTATGACAGATAACTCCTGAGTGCCTGCTTTGCAAAATACTCCAGACACATCCTTCTAAATATATTGCAGATATTTAGAGACTAACAATAAGGCCCACAAAGCTTAAAATACGTCCCTATCCCTAGGACTACTTCCTCTAGAAGTGAAATGTGTTATTAGTGGGATAGAAGGGGAAATGGTCTGCATTGTCTCAGCAATACCTGGTTCATTAAGGAAAAAATCTGCCTACCGCTTGAGTATTTTCCTGGCTAACCCGACATATGGCTCATTATTATTGTGCATGATGATAGCCCCCAAGGAACCCAGCTCTATCAGGGCCTCAGCCTGCTAAGCACTTGTACAAACACAGGAAAGGAGCCCCTCCTCTGAGGAGCTCGCTGTCTAAACAGAGGAGACAGACAAAGGGCTGAGACTCTGCGCGAGGGTTTGCAAAACTCATCTGATATTCAGAGGGTTCTTTCCTCCAGTTGGCTTTGCTTTTCGATGAAAAGAGGATTTTCGTTTTCAAGAGACAAAGGAAAATGCAGGGAGGGACATAAAAAAGGCTGAGAACAGGGAGGTTAATGAGAAGAAACAGATATGAATAAATACATACAAATTTTACGTTTCCAGAAGGAAGGGGAGCATCTTTGGACCACATGTGCAGCAGATAAAACAAAAAGTAATGGGCTCATACTGCAGAAAAAACATTAGATATTATAGAAACAAGTTTTATGGACATAAGGATAGGGAAACCCAGGGACAGGCTGCTGGGAAAGCTGGAGTGACACCAATATTGGATGGCTTCGAAAACACATTGAACGATCTTTAGGCACGACTTAGACATAAGTGAGTCTGGCTGGAGCTGGAGGCTGAGCTCCTTGCCCTTATAGCTGCTCTCCCATTCTACTGCTTCCAGGAGAGTCACCTCTGTCTCAGTTTTGGATGGGATCACTGCTCCTCCACAATGGCTGGAGGTACAAAATCAGCACGTTTAAGCTCGCTCAGAAATGCAGTCAGAAGTGAAATCACCTCTTTCCCCATGCTCTCATTCATTTTGGTAATGACATGAGCTGTCTTGGGTCCTCAGAGAAGAGGGATCACAGACACAATGAAATGTACCCAGAAGAGGGAAAAACCCCAGTTTTTTCAGCTTCATGTAAAAAGCCAAGCAGTTGCCAAGGTCCAGACTGAATTTCCTGGGAAATTCCAAAGATGCCACAAGTCCACATGAGATCATACAGCCCACAAGCATGGAGAGACAGCTCTCCAAAGGGATGGGCAGGGAGAAGGAACACGGGATGACAGCAGTGGCAGGAAAGCCTTTGCTGAAGCCCTGTGACACGTCAGGCAGGGCTGATGTCCTGCACAATTCCCTCCCCTTGGGAAGGGACCCTTCCTACCCCTTCAACGAGGACAAAGTGAGCACATGAGAAAACCAGAGCTAGAAACACAGAGTTCATGGTGTGGAGGGAGGAAAAATAAGTACTCCTGAGCACCCAAGTGTCTCACTTGCCTGGTGAAGCAGCAGTGACATCTAATAGCAGGGGAGAGCCCATCTGCTACCTCCTGCTTCCACTGCACGAGATGACTTTTCCTCCAGGAAAAAGAAGTGGGATGCCTTCTCCCTGATTCACATTCTAGATGATCCAAAAAAACCCTGCCACCTCCCTCTGCTCTCCTGTGTTGAAGGGGACAGACCAAGTGACTCAAACAAAAATGTGAAGCAGTATCCACTTATCCACCAGTCCCCAAAATCACAAACAAAAGCAAATTTCAGTAAGGTTCTAAAGGGTGTGGAAGAGGATGCACTGCTTGCAAAGGATAATGCCATATTTCTGCACTGCTGTTGACTTTCCTACAGGAGAGTCACATCCTTCAGATGTGCTTATCTGAAATACCTTTATTTTCCTGCAACGGTCTATTTTGACACTATGCTCATTTGACAGAATGTTCTCCCCTCCTTTCAAAACCTGTTGAGAAAAACACCATTATCCTGAATAGGAAAAAGGGTCACGTGAAGCCTCTTCTAGTCTTTAGTGGGAGTCTTCCCACAGTCAAGACCAGCCTCCTGCAGAAATAGCAGAAGTTAAGAGCCCTCTGTATCTGCCTTCAGCATCACAGATGCTATTGTTCACAGAGAAGCACTTGGGAGGAGTGAAGTGCTCCAGAAACCCTTATCTTTATGACCTGCCTCCAGCAGAGAAACGAGATCTTTATTGTTTTCCTAAAATATTATTATATTAAAGCATAATAATATTGTTTCATTGTTTCTATTGCAGGAACTTTGGTCTCACTCTGAGAGGTTTTGTGTTGGATTGTTCCAGACTCCTAGAAAAAGGCAGCTTACATTTTACTGGATATAGGTTAATTTCAGAATTGCAGAGCTCTAGTGGTTCATTTGCTTCTGCAGACGGAAGGATGTGGTCACAAAGACCATACTCTCTCTAAGAAACCAGCTCTCACCTCTCCATCACCTCCCCACTCCCACCAGAGTAATTAGCCTCAGCATCTAAGGAGAAATGGAAAAAAACCCAAAACAAACATACCAGATCAAGAGACTAAAGCTTGTAACCTGAAATCCTTATTCTGAACACTTTTCTTTCACTGGTTCATCTGCCTGTAGGGAATTCAGTCAGTTACATTGCTAGCTTAAAAACCCTGAAGCTGTCCTTGAAATGAATGGCTCCATTCATTTAAGTGGGAGTGTGTTCTGGTTTTATTACCTGATCCCATATTTCTACCACGGAATCACAAGGCAAGTAAGTAAAACAACCTGTTCTCAACCGTGGCTCCCTGGTTATGTCCTCCTATTACATTAATTTCTGTTATTTTTCCAGGATTCATTCAGTGCACTAGGAAAGGATGGTATCCCCTACCTCTCTGTGAAAACATGGATTTTAAATATGAATGATTTAGTGCCACTCAGCCCATTGAATTTCTGTCTCACCAATTAAAAAGAAAACCAAGCGAATTAATTTATAAACCAAGAGAAAAAAAAGAAAGTCTTCTAAAGTAAGCATTAGCAAAGCTCACTCAATGCAACCTTAGCCTTTCCTTCATCTTCAATGGACTTTACATCAGATCCAAACTGCAGCCATTTCTTTCAGATAAAATAGAGCTCTTAAACAGCAACCCAGAAAAACCCCAACAGCATTCACACAGCTGAGTGCTGCTTTCCCCAACCTTTCCATCATTCTTTTACAAGGTTTTCAGGAGTGCATCTCCAGGAATGTCCCTTCCCAAAACTGCTCCACAAGGCATTACCTCTCAGACCTGTCAGTGGTTGCAGCCACCCTTCAGCCCTGCTGCTCCAGCACCACCTGAACCCCCAGCTCAGGGCAGCCCAGAGCAGGGCTCAGCTGTGCCAGGGCAGGCCTGGGGATGGGCACCCCCAGTGCTCCCACTCAGCTCCCCTGGGTGCACTGCCTGTCCCTCCAACATGTGGAAATAATCACAATCACAGCTGTGACCTGATAGGCAAAGAGATCTTGACCATTACCCAGCTCTGTGACAGATAAATATGTCTTTTGAACTAAATCATGATCTAGCTGCCTTTTTTAAAATGGAGTTGGGCAATTATTTTTAAACCCTGCTATGAGGAATAATAGTCGACTTCACAGGGCTGGCTGGGAATAGGCCATAACACTTGGGGAAAGTCCAGGCTGAAACACTCTGTAGTTTAATGACATTTTACATAGGGAGAAAAATGCATTTGGAAGGCCATTAAAAGAGGAAAGAAATAAAATGCTGTACTGGGAAATGCTTGTAAGAGAGGCAAAAATATTATCTGACTATCCAATTTTCAAAATATTTCAGAGCTTGTCTGCCTGGGCTGTGATGAGTAAACTATAGAAAAATGCCCTGGTTATGGATTGAGCCAAAGGTGACCTTACAGGACCTTTTTTGTTCTGAGAGACAAACTAAGGAAGGTAAAGCAGGTGTCATTGTTAAGAAAGGGATATTCAGCCCCAAGGTGATTATGATTCTTCAAGCTGTAGAAATGCAGTCAGAAAAATCTGCAGCAGCTTTAAAGTGTATTAATAATACACAAGCATGTTCTGGCATTAAAATAATGAGGAATGCTAATTCCAGATCCCTTTTGATCCCATCTCTCTCTCTCTTTTTTTTTTTTTTTAATGACATATCTATTATTTTCAGTTTAATGTTTCTGATTATTCAGGAGATAATTATTCATAAATTGTTTCCAGTAAAACCTGTTTAATAACCTATTTTCATTTAGCATCCCCAAGCAACACCAAATTTCTAATTACTTACATCAATGGTCTCCTCTCAAAGATCACTGAGACCTCTCAGAAAAAAATGTCATTGCAAATGTCCTTCCTGAGCTTGAGAGTCAGAACCTGACTATTCCACATATGTGGTTTCTACAGAGCCCATTTGGTGGCCATAAGCCATAGAATGCTGGCATTTCCTAAGCACTCTGATTAGATACCCATTTCCTGACTATCCTTAAAGGAGAATTTTGCAGCTGAAAAATTAAAATTCTTTTAAAAATCCTAACTGTGTAATTGATGTTTTTTAAAAAGGAGATAACAAATATTTTGCCTGCAAGTAGAAATGTCACACAAATAGATAACACAGCACTAAGAGCTCTTTCAAACAATTTGAAAAGTCTTAATCAGCAATTCATGTATCAAGAGACCCATGAAACAAAACAGAGCTGTGATGTATAACCAGTAGCTCCTGTAAAACATAGGCTTGAGATCCCACTGCAGCCAGCACCCTATAAATGAACAGAAGAAAGAAGATTCAGACCCAGAAAGCTCATTTCAGGTTAAGAAAGATGTAATAGATATTTTATCTTGTAAGTCCTTCCTAGCTGCCCTACTGCCTGTCTTTACAGCAGAGGAAGACAGAGCCATGTGTGGGGTATATAGGCACTGCCAAAAAATGGGGAAAATTTAAAAATAAATAAATCTATTATTTTTCTTTTCTTAAAAAATTAAAGTGAGTACATATCAAATGAAGAAAACACAGCAAAAAAGAAAAATGCACCAGTAAATCTGTTCATTTCTGTGGAGATGCAGTCTCAGTGATCTGGCTACTAGCCACTAGCCAAACGTGATTTTAAAAAAGAAAGAAAGAAAGAAAGAATTGCTAATGGGAATTCCTTTCCAGGGTTGCATTTCCGAAGAGGGAAGTGGACGATGAGAGCCCAACACCTGCCAGCCAAGGCAAGGAGGGAGCCACAGTCCCCGGCCTGGCTGCTCCCTCATCAGAGCACGCAGCTCAGGCTGGAGCTCAGCTCCTCCCCTCGGGCACTTCTCAGGGTCGATCTTTATCTGCCTGACGGCGACCACGGGGGAAATGGGTGAAGAGCATGTCTCATTTTGTGACCCAGGCCAGGAGAAAGATTTACAGGACAGCCACGTGAACATCAGCTCACAACAGACATGTAAATCATGACAAAAAATTCCTCTGCTGCACGGAGCTCACAGCACAAAGGTGCTCAGGACAACACAAGAGGATGGTAGTGCTCGCAGCCACGGTGCTTTGGAGGCTGGAGGGGAGCCCTTCTGCAAGGTGGGAACTTCAGTACAGCATCGTGCAAACTATTCTTAACCATTTATCCGTGAGGGCAAAGGGGCTGGAGGAGACCAGAAAATCCAAAAATTTTTAAAAATGCAGCCTGACTGAAGAAAGAGATCGCTGAAGGGGTGACAAGGTGAGAGAAAACATTGCTGACTAGATACAGTCATGGAGGAAGTTGAAGGGCAAAGATAAAGAACAGGCTACAGAGATTGTCCCACATATGCACCACCATCCCTTGGGCAGACATGGGCAACCTCTTGTTCACCAAAAACACAGAGAATACCCAGCTGTGCTGAAGAGACTTCCAGTTCCAGGTAGATACTGTGCTGTTTCCTGGTAGTTGCTTCCCTAGAAAGCCAAGGGATATCTCTTCTTTGGCTCAGCTAATTTCCACCTGGAAATAAGGTGTGCTCCCGTCCACCTGGGTAAGGGCGAGCCTGATTTCCTGGAACTGGTTTCCAAGGCCTCTCAAGTTTACTGAAAGATACCCTGGGATAGGGCATGCAATATTTATTAGAGGGAATTTTGAAAGTTTAATGTGGAAGAGACAGTAGTAACAGTGGGAATAATCAAAAGATGTAAATCACTGGTACCTGTCAAGCAAAGTCCCAGCTTTTAGCCTGGCTCACCAGCCCAAGAGCTGCCAGAAACCAAAGCTGTGCTCAGCAAGGACCAGCCCTAAACACAGCCCAGCAGCCTCCAACAAAGATCAGTTCAGCTGACTGTGACTCAGTAGAACACCCACTGCCCCAGCACCCACAGGTGACGCTTTTGGAGGCAGTGTGAGGACCCTGTGGGGCTGCCAGGGTCACAGACACCATCCCTGAGCACCAGGGTGGGACCATGCAGGGGCTCTCTGGGCACAGCCAGGCTCTCTAGGCACATCTCAAGTGACAAACTGCGTGCAGTGTAGGACTGAAGCCTCTAAATGGAGATTAGTCACTGCAATTCTTTGTTAGCGGGCACTGTAAGTAAAAGTGTGTTTTCAGTTTAGTGAAGCAAGTGCATAATGCTTTTAACTTATCCTCTAAAGTGCTGTCTCCTGTCAAAATCTCTTCCCTAAGCTACGATAGCTCACATCAGAAGCACTGCAGATGCAGACTCACTGCCTCATGGCAAAGGGCTGACATTTCTGGTGAGGACCCACAGCCCTCTGCTGCTATAACAGCAACATCCTGCCAGAAAAATCACTACAGCCTCTCTTTGAGGAAAAAAATTCCTGGAGATAAGAATAAAGAGCAACAAAAAAGCACATCCTCAGAGGTATACTGCAGCCTGGATAAAGGCAGAAAGAACACGGCAAATTGCTTTTAAACCCAGCTGAACCATACAGCCCTGCAAGGAAGGAAGAAGAAAATGAAAGGGGGTGGAGGTGGGAGAGGAAAGAAAAAGGAAAAATAACCCCACCCCACACCTCTACCCCTCACCCAGCAAGCACTCAGGCTTCTAGTGATCCCTCTACAGGCTCATCCCACAGCTGAAGCACATCAAGCCATGGGGCTTCTAGAGATCACCTTCAGCTGCCACAAAGCCCCTTGATACTCAGCTGCATAGAAACATATTTAGAGCCAAACCTGAGCACTCTGTGATAATGAACAAATACTGAAAAATAGCATAAATAGCTTTTTTATTCAGTACCACCAGGCTAAAGTTTCCTGCAAGCTTGCAAGTAATTTTTAATTAGTTAATTGAGGCTGTTAGAGCAGATACTGCCTCCTAAGAAGCTATTTGACCGTCTGCTGGCTAGAGAAGCCAAAATACAACGTGACCAACACCTCTTTCCTTCAGCTCTGCTCTCACAACTCAGGTGACAACACAAAAAATACCTGCCTTAGTCATGGTGTGTGGATTCATGCACAGCTGGTAACAGCTTAGGGAGGTGCAACAGCTGCACACCCCTCGACTGCCCTTGATGTTATCACAGCCAGTTCCAACCAGCTCTGAGCCTGATGGTGACTGCTTCACACAAGGCAAGGTTTTAGCCAGCTTCTTGATGGGGCTTTACAGCTGCAGCACACTTGCCAAAATACCTCTAATAAAGCTCATGAATATATGTCTGCGGCACAGGCCCGCCCCTTGGTTACACTGAAATAGCACATCAGGAGCTGGTCTCTGCTAGTCACCTCCACAGAAAATTAATGAAGGTCTCTTAATCCATCGCAACTCATTAGCAACCCAGGACACTGACAGCTCTATTATTTTATTTTTACCAAAATTGGCAGGGACTGTGTCTCTTTGTTCCAGTTTGTGATGTGTCTGTATGTTTCCTCCCCTTTCCACATGCCAGTTGTCCTTCCAGGATGAATTTTGATTGAGCCTGGGTGGCACAGGGAACCAGCGCGCTCTGAGTCCAGGCACCCCCACCAACACTGCTGAGGACAGTTCGGGTATTTTGCCACTGAAATAAAATGCTATGCTTTATAAATGGATTCTTTTTGGCACTCAAGCATCAGCCCTGAAGAAGGGCTTGTGTGCCCATAGCTGTGACCATGGGCTTGGCTGTAGCAGCCAGTCCAAGAGAAGATAATCACCTTTTGAGCGAAATGTGTCTTTCTGAAAAAATATTCACTTAACCTCTGTTAACCACCAGTACAGGGTGCTCAAAAAGGACCCTTTCAGTGTCAAATTCTCATGTGCCCGGTAGCAGTCATTATCACCTGCACTACTATTCACCTCGTTGGTTTCTGGCTCTAGTATATCACTGCCTGAAGAACGATTTTGGGAGGTAGCATTTTTGTGGCTAACACCTTCCAAGTGTTGCTGTAGGTCTACTCCAGAACTGAGTGCTATTTCGTGTGAGCAACGATATCGGATTTGGTTCAGATGCTGATATTTGTGATATGTGACACCATTGCCAGAGATACTAGAAGAGATTCTCTGAAAAATAACATGAGAAATGGATCCTCCATTTTCTTCCTCTTCTGGTTCTCAATCCACTGCAAAGTACTGGTGTGTTAGAAATCACTTATGGAAACAGGATAATCAGGTAATTTGTCCTTTTCCTTTTTGACAAAGATATAAGGGTCTGAGAAGTAAAAAAAAGCTTATGGAACTACAGAGAGCTTTTGAATTAAAAGATAATAATGATTTTATGCTTTTAGCATAAAAAGTTTGGTTTTGGGGTTTTGTTTGTTTGTTTTGTTGGGTTTTTTATTTTGGTTTTTTGTTGGTTTTTTCGGGGGGCTTTTTTTGTGCTCTTCACCTGCAGGACGCTCCTAAAACCACTGCATACCCACATGCACAAAGGACAACTGACCCGCACATACCTCAGCCTGTTTTCTAAAACCTGTCACGCCTCTTCTCCTACCATCCCTCCCACACATGAAGGGCTCTCCACTGAGCTTTTGCACCTGAGCCTAGAAGAGCTGGAATCTGAAAACGCAAGACAAACTTCTCTGAGAATTGCTGCTGACTACAGATATCCTTAGTGTTCTGTACTTGTATTGCTATAGAAAATATATTAATAGGGTTTTCTAGATGCTTTGCATAATTTCAGTAAGGATGAGGTTGTTACAGACGGCATCAGTGAGCTGGGGACAGGTACACAGCAGAAAGCAGGATGGCATTTGCAAGCTGGGATGCAGAATGATGTGGACTTGCAGGAACATCCTGATCAGCCTTCCAGGCTTAGGCAGTGCCTCCCCCTGTGCAACTGCCGGCAAATTCTGCTCATCCATTAGCATATCAAAGCATCTACCGACAATAAAATTTACAAAACACAAGAATGAAGGAGACACACTGAAACTGAATTGAAAAGCCACAAAATAAGCACACCTGCCAGCATTTCCACTCGGGTGCACTTCCAGCTGAACGTAAGCTGCCCTACAGAAGACAAAACTGGGCCTGATTCTGTCTTATGGAGGTTTTGCAATTCCACAGGTGACAGAGCAAGTCTGTAAATGAACATCCATGTGCACAAAGATTTATTACTCTTGCATTTTTTAAGACTGTCTTCCACTCCCAGCCTGGGTGGGTATTGGTCATCCTTCTGCACAGCTCCAGAGGCAGGCTAGGAGCAGTTTACATATATTAGCCAATTTAATTCTGTAAGTATGCACAATATCTTGGCTAAATAATAAGCTAATTACTTCTTACAGTGGGATTATCCTAACAGTGATGAGTACCAAAATTCTAGGAATGTCAAAATTATGTTTATAAAGGTTTTTCAGATTTCTTATGTCTTGATTTACTGAAACCTCGCTCCTTTCTACCAAAGCCAAATTTTATGTGATAAACTTTATCTCTGTGATATCAAAGCAAGAACTAGTGCTCTATTAGAGAATCCTCTATCATCTTACATCTTTCTAACCCTACAGGCAAATAAATATGCTAATAATGATGTAATCTTTAAGTCTGAAGTAGAATTGTACCCTGTGCATTTGTTTTCTCCTCATTTAATCCAAATGAAATCTCTGAAAGGCCTATTCACCCCTCACAAAGGTTTACAAGAGGATGGAAAAAAATCTGCAGTATCAAAATAATTATATAAAACATTAGTCTCAGAAGAAAAGGCTGGGATCACAAAACCCATTCAGCTTTCAGATGTAATCTTTTTAATATGAGGCTAGATTAAACAATGTGAAGTGAAAGGGGTTAAGTATAAATCCATATAGATGCCCAAAGTATTTACAGCGTGCATTAAATAAATCATTTCATGTGAAAGGACAGTTATTGTTACTGGAAAGGTTTCCTAATTCACTTTCAGATAAAAATAAAGAGGGGTGCATCAGGAAGCTTTGTACACTTTTTCCCTCCTGACAGCTTTCAAGTGGCAGCATATTATTTGGTCGCTGCTACATACAGTGTATCTTAATTAAAGGCTGTCTAAAACTACAGCACATTCTCACAGCCACATCTGCCATTAACTCTCCTGACACGAAGCACCAGAACCTTCTCCTCTCCCAGGGCTCGCCCCACTCCAAGCCTCGCCCTCTCCGGCACCGTGCAGCACAGGGAGCTCTGCACAGCCCTACGGCAGCACAATCGAATGGCTGCTCTGGCACCAGAGCCAGCCTCTGCCCGAGCAGGGACAGGCTGCACCGGGACACCGAGCCTGCCCGGCAGCTCCGGACCACGTCCTCAAAAGGAGCGGCTTGTCGCTGTCTTGGCTGGTCGCTGCCTCCGCTCCCCCGCAGAGGCTGTGGCCGGATCCCAAAGGCGGCTGGCCGTGCCGGGGGTTCCCTGCTGGATTGTTTCGCCGCTGGCCCCAGCGCTGCTCCCTCAGCCACACGCCACGAGAGGAGCTGTGGCCGCATCCCAACCCCGCTGCTTCGGGGGGGGGGGTGGCAGGCATGGGAGATTGCTCCACCTTGTACTGAGGATAAAACCGATGCCAAAGGGCCCAAAGTAGAAGCAATCCAGGAGTTCTGAGATGGGGCTGGTTATTTTACAGCCAGGTTACTTATTCGAGGGGACACAATGAGAAATAAAATCACCAAGGTTAGACCATAACAGAAAAATCAGACCACTGTCTTTTTATGCAAAGGATTCATTCCACAGGCACCGCTTTGGAAATCTGGTTTTTTGGTCAGCTGTGCTGTGGGTGTGCATGGCAGAGGGCTGGATTCTCAGGTGTCTAATAAGCAACTGAGCAAACTCTGCAGTATTTTCCCTAAAGGAAGCACTGATTTGTTTTCCCTCCGCTGGACTGCTTCTCCTTATGAAATCTGGAGGACCGCAATATCCTTCAGCCCTTCATCTCACAGTCAAACTTGATTCAAATCAGTGTTTCTCCACCAAGTTATATCACAGAGGAGAAGCCCCAGTACTGACCAGGAAAGTGGGAGCATATACTTAATTTTCTCAAGAAGTTTGGCTAAAGCAGGACTAGTTTAACTCGTTTAACATCAGGTACATTTAAACAAGAGGGAAATACACACTGCCCACGGAATTCCTCTCTCATTCTGACTACTTAGTCAAGCACTGTGGATGGCTACACATAAGCCATATTTGCAATTATCTGCAGTAAATACAGTTCATGGTTTAAGAAAAGGATCAACTCCCCAGTGAAATTAGGGCATACTCTTCCAACTGCCTTGTCTGTCCCCCATTGCAAAGCTGAGAAAATGAACTAAAGGTTTTTATAACTCAGAAGACATTTTACTCCCTCCAGACTCAGCTTTGTCTGATGCCCAAGCAGAGTGACTTCTTAGACAAGAACGGTGCTGCTCTCTAGAAAATGCTACACCCCTAAAACACATCCACCAGAAGAGAGATTAATTTATTAAACATCATGCAGGCAGTTTGTTGTTATTTAGAGCCTTCTGTTTTGTTGGCTTGTTTTGCTTTTTTTTCTTAAAACCTAGAATGCTTAAGCCACTTGTATTGATTTTTTTCAAAGGTTAAAATACCTCTAGTGGATGTGCCCTAATGGAGCATTCAAGCTCAAAGAACAAGCTGTGTGACTCACCAGCTGTTAAGCAACTTTTAATGCACATGATTCTGAGAACTGCAAAGAATATAGCACTGCAAAGTAGCCCAGGCTCCCTGGGAAGAGCCTGATAATAAAAACTACATTGTCACATTATTCCCCTAGACAGATACGTTGATTGGTGGGATATCAGGCATCTTTGGGGAAAAGGTGTTCCCACGCAAGTGGAGCATCAAACTGGATGATTCCTTTATCATTCTGAAGGGGTTTCGAGGTAATTTACTCTAGTGTGAAAACTGGCTAGAAAATTATTGTAAAGCTTACTTATATTACAGACCTTCAGAGGTAGCACTTGGCTCCTCTCTATCTTTGTACAGCACCTGAAACAAGACTGACCCAGCCCCAATTAGCATTTTTCAAGTAGGCGTGCTAAAACTGACCTCTCATGTCCTTACCATTCATTTTGTTTACTCACCATCTCCTCCTGGGAAACAACACTCTAAGTAGGAAAAGAGAAATCAGCTTTGATTTTTATTGACAATAATTCAGACCTCCGAGAAGTTGAACCATTCCGAACAGCTTGACTGGCAGAGAATTAGCAATCCTCTGTGGAATTACAACAGATAAGGTGATGTTCATACGAAGGCCATGTAAAATGCACACTGGTATGATTTGCCATGTTATACGCTTAAAGACAGTCATGGCAGAAGGAGAATTTTCAGTGGAAAGGAAGAGACTGGGATTGAAGCCACAAGGTGGGAAAAGTTCGGGCTGGTGAGTTCCAGTTTGCTCTGCCTATACAGAGGCAAGTGCCTCCTGAAGATTCTCGAGGTAAAAACTGCCCCAATAAATCATTGTTTGACTCCCCTCCATTCAGAAGGGGACACTTGGTGAAGAAAGTTTCCCTCATGTCCTTCAGCCCTTCCAAAGGAATGTTCCTGTCATGGTTTCAAGGGGCTGCTCCTGGTCCTCCGCAGACTGGCAGGACAGCTTAAGTAGGGGCTCGTTACATCTGGGTTCGTTATTTTAAAAAGCAGAGAAGGGAGGGAGAAATGCCTATACCTCTGCATCCCTTGCTCTGTTATTAATGCTTTTCACCTGTTTTAAATTAAGATAAATGTCTGAAATACAATGGCATTATGTTTGAACTCCATTCAGTCCAATATAAGTATATTTTAAACAGGAAACTGATGGTTCTTTTGAATGTGAAACTCTGTATTAGAACCAAATGTAGCTCTTTAATCTCATTTGGTACATACACTAAAATCATTATTACTTTATGAAACCTTTTTTAAAGATTTAGATTTTTCCATTGACTTGGACTTATGGCAACAGCTTTTTCTTTTAGGTTTAAAATTAAAACAGGAGAAAAATCTTCAGCATTCTCAGAACTGTTTTATTTCTTTCTTGGCACAGAAAGCTGTTAAGTGAAGTCATTTTCTCCATTGTGCAGCAAAGCTACAGCTACTTGTATGTCAGTCAAAATATACTTTACCCAGAAAGCTCATAGCTGCTTTGTTACAGTAAAACTGAGGTTAGTCTCATTGTTCCAGTCACACAGTAACCAGCTATAACCTCTGAAAGGGAAAAATAAAGTGCATACAATTGCTGTTAACCAAGTTCCCTTACTCATGCTGGAAGTCTGGCAATCACAGGGACACTGACTGTGGAGGAACGTGGCTGTCACAGCCTGAGCAGAGGGTCCAAATCCAGCCAGCAGGAGAAGGTATTTCATTGTATCTGAGAGGCAAGACTATGCAAGAATTTTAACACATTCAGTGCCCGAAGTAGGTATTTGTAAAGGCTACAATTATTACATGAGAACCAACATGAATAAAGGCATTATCCATCTGACTACTCAGAACCATGGCCTGGTTTTCTAAGAAAACCATAATGTCATAAATAAGCTAAACAAACGTTCCTAGAGGTAGAGAGTGAATCAAACAAAGAACACATCATAATCAAACCCAATGAAGAGAGAAAGCTCACAGGCAAATTGTTTGAGGACTTGTTTCTGAGTCAGTTAACTGATTGTCTGTGCTGCTGCTATTACTGGAGTCTGCACAGACCTCAAGCAAGATCAGATCCCTGTCATGCTGGGTAGCCCACAAACAAAAAGCAGCCCTGCCCCAAAGGATGGATGGCAGAAAGCACAGCCGTGGGACAGAGCAGGAGCACTGCTCCCTCTGTTTGGCCAGACCAGCAAGGCAGACATAGAGGCATTGAGTGACCCTCCTAAAATTACAGATGATGGTTGTAGCAGATCTGGGACCTGAAATCAGCTCTGCCACGGCCCAATTAATGCCTGGCCCAGAAACCACGCTGTTACTGGCTTTTCACTTTTACTTTTCTTGTGTGATTATGCACAGCTTAAATTGTGCCAGGGCGAAGTGGACTCCTGGGTCAGTCAGTTTATCTGGGAAGGACAGGAAAAATGGCAAAAGCTGAACCATATGGAGAGCTCCTCCGCCAGCAAACAGGTCTGGCACAGAGAAAGCAGAACGGGGTCAGGCTCTTTCCTGGCACCATTCACACTTAATTGAGGGATTTTGAAAGAAAGGTGGTTTCTAGAGAGCCAGTGTGGGCAGCAAGAGTGGAAAACTCCCAGTGGGGAAACCCCAGCAAGGAGGTTTGCACAGATGCCAGTGCTGCCTCACTCCAATAGGAGGAGGGACAGGCATTCTCCAGAGAGGGAAAGGGAAAATTACATTTATCACAAAGAAAATGAAAACACAACTGAGTCAATTCAAATTTCTTATTTGGATAATTTCCTTTCACTTCAAACAGGGTAGAAAATGTGGGGTTTTTTGGCATCAGTTTAAAAGTTTATCTATAGATTAATAGGCAAGCCGCCTTTGTTCTTACAGAATCCATTTTCAGCCATGCTGGCTGAAAACTTCACTGATGCCATGTGGACTCTCAGGAGAGGCAGAACAGCTCCACTGGAACAAGGCACACCTCAGCAGACAGGTGGAAGAAGCTGTCTTCCATTCAGCTCAGTTATTGTCACCAAAGATCACTGTATTGTCCTGGGGAAAAAAAGACGATTTGGAAGCCAATACCACCCTGCAGTGAGACAACACAGGGCTGAGACCGGCTCTCACAATGCCTGCAGTTGTTTCTTGTGACATGAAGATGAGGAAAGCAAGAGAAAGGAGTCACCTGGAGTCCTCCCCAGCTCTCAGGCAACCAAGAGAAAAGACTGGCACCTCCAAGCAAATGGGTCCTTGGCCACGATTTCTCCTTTTCCTCTACAGGTTTGAGCAAGAGCAGCCATATGACAAAAACGCACCTGGGTAAGCTTTCCTAGGAGAAACTGTGGGGAGAAATTTCTCTTGCAGTCACTGCTTTTTTGGAGGGAGAATGCCCCAAACCTTGTGTTAAACATCTTTAACACAATCACCTATGAAACTATTTGGCCAAAGCTGCACAACAGAAGGCTGTGAAGCCTCTTCAGCCACTCCTGTCAGTGATGAGCATGAACACCATGCAAGGGAGCTCGGGTGCAATCCCAGAACAGCCCCTTTCTCTAAGGAGCCCACCAAGCCCCTGTGCAGCAGCAGGTGATCCCAGCAGCTCACACTCCCATCAGATCCTGAGGGAGCACTGAGAGGAGACACCACAGGCAAATCTGGCACCAGGGCCACACTCAGGGGGTTAAAACGCTGTATCAATATTTATAGCTTCTCTATTTGTTTCAGATTATCTTTCATGCATAAAGGAGACATACCCCTCCTGACACAAATATTAAAATTGGGGAAAACCACTGAAAATTAATGCTCTGGTTGTTTAGCAGGGGTATTTCCTTATTCCACAAAACATGGATTACCCTTTTCCAATGATCAAATTTAAGTGGACCCATTTATTACAAGGAAATTAGCCTCTCTAACCCTTTGCCACTTCACAGTTGAACCCACTTAAAGACAGCTCTTGATTAAACACCAATTATCCATCATCTTTACTTTTAATGACTTTCCATCTTTGAGAGGATAAAGAATAACATTCTGGGCTCAGTGATCCCACATGGGATATCCATTCCCTCAGCTCTGGGCCCCTTTTGGAGTCAGAGCTTTCTTGGAGGAGACACAGAGGGAAGATGGAGCTGGGTAGAGGAAGCCTTTAATGCCCAGCTGGAAAACAGCAGAGCTTTTAACAGCTGGCTCCAGGGAATGCAACCAGCTTTGACACAAACTCAGATATTAACCTGCCATTTCAGGGGAGCTCATTGTTCTCCAGCTTGTTGTACCAGAACCATCTGCAGGTATCTTTTCAGAATTATAACTTGCATAAAAGTTATCTTTAAAAAGCATCACTATTAAGATGCAATTTGAGGCTCATCCCACACACACATTTATGGTACCTGCCAGGCTACCCCTTGACATGTGGAGCTCAGCCTGGGGTCACCTAAGCCCCTGCTTAGGTCTAGGAAAATTGAACCTCAGGGACCTGTGCTGGTGACCTAAAGAGTAGCTAAATCTGGTTTTATGGTATTACACAATGTTGTGACCACTGGATGCAGAGCACTGGGCCAATGCAAATTCACTTTGCCTCTGCCAACTTCTTTTAAAATTTTTTATTGGGGTGACTCTGTACTGGAAGATTTCACACCAGATCAGCTGCTAACCTTGCCTGGCTCACTGTCAGCTGTCCTCCCACAGCAGGCATAAAACTAATCTGAAAACATAAAGCTGCATAAACTTTGCATCATTCATCCAGGCTAATTTGACAGAAGTGTGATTGCACTGCATCTTTATTCAAATCACATTTATCTCACCAAGTGATAACCTGTATCATGAACAGTCCCTCATCAATGATCAGGACACCTGTGAAATGCACCTTTGCCATGCCCCAGCACTGCATCACATCCCTTCTCTTGAAATTCTAAGGAATTTCCTGGAGTCTAATCAAATTTTATGCTAAAAAAAGAGCAATTTAAATTTACAGCATGGAAAGTGCCTGGTTTTGTGCCATCTAAAGCACCAACTGACCCGAGAGGAAATTTCCCATTCATTTCCAATAACCAAGCAGCTTTTAGAAGGCAGTGCTGGTGGTCCTCAGTGCAGTCACTACAATGATGTGGATTCTCCAAGAAAGGCTTTTTACCCAACACTTGGCTTTTCCCTCTGTTGCTTTTCCAGCCTTTCTTCACTTTCCTCCCTTTTCCTCTGTCTGTTACATTTGTACTTCTAAACAAGCCTTCCCTTCTCCCATTTGCATGCAGAAAAGTGTCTCCAGACTGGTTTGTACCAGTAGGTTTTCCCTCAAAATTAAAGTATTTGAATTTAGGAGGTTTAGCAGCACCTATTTAGATAGGTACCAGCAAATGATTGAGGTGATTGCAAATGCTCATTTCTCTGAAACAAAACACATCTCACTGTGTGACTGGAAGGTCTGAATTCAAAAGTTTTATTCCACCCAGTTCCCTTCCCTGACTTTCACTTCTCACTTCATGCCTGCAAGTGCTCAATGCACTCTGGTAGCTGCTTGTCAGGTCTGTAAACAGAAAAGTTTTGCTATACTTTTGTGAGTGAGGAAGGAAAAAAAGAAAGGTGATGGCATCTTCAAGGCTCTAATCAGAAAAGCAGAAAAGATAATCTAGAAAGACAATTCATACAGATAAATGAGTTGGTAACACTAGTTTCCAGAGGTGAGTCCAGTACCAACACCACGGTTTTCCAGGCTGACAGAAGAGAACAGAAGAGCAAGGCAACATGAAAAAAACATGACTGATCATTTCCAAGTCCAGGCATATACGTAAAGACAGTATAGAGGAAATGAATAAATAACCAAGCTCTTAACAAGTGCATCAGTGCACTTATTAACCTTATAGTGTCTGATGCCAAGAGGAGCCACTGTGAGGCAGACTGGCTTCTGCTCCAGAACCAAAAAATCCAGTAACACATTGAAATGAAAATCTGCATCCCTCAGTAAGTCCAAAGCCAGAGTCTAACTGCCTGAAAGACTGGAGCAAGAGGAGGTGGGGGGGAGGGAAGAGACAAATTTAAAAAAATTTAAATAGTGGTGTATCACATTGAAGAGAGACAGAAGAGAAACTGGAGGAGTTTCTTCAAAGGGCACAAATCCCCCTTCTCTTCCAGCTCATGATATTATACACAGATAAGCTGAATAGCCCTCAGAGCAGGAAAAGCATGTTTCTGACAGGGACAACACGTATTCCCTGTGTTCTCAGCCACACACAGCATACCTGCCCCTCACGTGGGTGAGCACACAGGCAATGAAACATTTCCTTGCTGTCCAGGCTGCAAATGTACATGGCAGGAAAAGCCTGGATCCGCTGAGATCAGAAAGAGAGCGTGTGTTGGCTCAGGTAGCTTGGGGTGACTTCCAATACTCAGAGTTTCAGTGCAGGAGGGCAGATCCTCACTGTCTCTCTGCACAGCCCATCTGCAAACAACCCTGAGGAGAAAGGCAAGAGAGGTTGGATAAAACACCATGCAGGAGCTCTCTGCTAAACAAGTGTTACCTATGAAAACACACACACAAAAATAAAAATTGCAATTATTATCTGATAGAAATGGTAATCCAACATGACAGTAGGTCTAAGAGTCAATAGACAGAGTCCACTGGTAAATATTACTGAAAATTACACCAGTCAAGTTACACAACTTTTCAACAACTCAGCATGCAAGATATGTTTATCTTGCACAAAGTGTTGTGCATTTTCCCAGCCATACGGAAGAGCATCCCTGGTACAGAGCAGCTGTTTGTATTCAGCACGGGCTGTTGACACCAGGAAAGCAATCCTGGAGTGATGGGTATGTCTCCTAATACAAAGCCATGTAGCTATTCAGCTCCTGGAATTCAGTTTTATGTGATTCAATCAGCTCTAACAAGAAGAAATAGTAACACATTAAGCAAAGTTCTGAGAACACAACAAATCAAATTGCTTCACTGCAGCCTCCATCAGCCCAGCTGTGGCAGATTTCTTACTGGGTCTGTTTTTCTGCCCCAGCACAGAGAAATCATTGCTGAATGCTAGGGATAAACCATGGTGCTAATTCTGCAGCATCTAACAGAACAAGACACTTCACATTTCTGTTGTACTCTCCAATCCAGAATTTTAGCATGTTTTAATGGTAGTCAACTTATCTTCACAGCACCCAAATACAGCAAGCCAAGACTATCTAAGAGCTAAATCAAACTCCCCAAGGATCATTTTTAATCTCAGTTGCTCCATCAGTGCATTAAAATGGTTTTAGCTGCTCCAGGAATGGCTGACCCATCCATCAGAAGTGGACATTGGAGGGTCCTTCACCATGCGGAAGGAACACCACACATCGGAGTATTTCCGACTGCTTTACACTACTGAAACAAAAGAAGCTCTTTTTCTGTAAGAGCTCTTGCATGCTTCATTAAAAATCCTGTTTAAGCTGTGGCACTAAACGGGTCAGATTCAGCTCTCATTTACAGCAGCATCAGGCTAGGGCTAGCTCCTATCACTCTCATTCATTTACTCGGTTTTCAGAGATTCCCCCTCCAAGGAATCTGATCAAACTGGTCTGATTTTCTCTCAAATACACTAACTCCAGATATTTGCATTCACATCGATGTCACCTGTATTAACTGTGATTTACACTTGCCTAACATAATCAAAATTAGAAGCAGAGCACTTATGAGGAGAGAAGAGAGATTTAATACTAAAATACAAGGGGTCAGCTTTTCTCTTGCAAATCATGGGTCTCACAAATCTCCATTTATCAGTGAAAACATAATCACCATGCATTTGCAGGTGTTAACTAGAGGATTCACTCTTTTTTCTGATTTGCCATTATTTTACTGCCGCTACATCAATTACTATCCTAGCCTCAGATGTCAAGTCTTCCTGAGCCTACTGCTTGGTTTTCTGCAAGAGATAATGAATTTTTATTTATTGCTTATGCAATTTTAGCAACTACACTGCCATTTCAATCTCTAATGGAAGTATCTTCCAAAACCATCACAGGGTTCTCATGATTACTGGGTTTTGATGTTTACAGAAAATTAGAGCAGAATTTATAGAATTACAGAATTATACAGAAAACACTAAACTGATATTAGCTACATATTCCTGCACAGCAATGCAGCAATCATCTCTCAGATAATTCCCTCCATATCTGGAGTGCTTAAGATTCAGAACCTTAAATAACATCCAGTTCTCAAGAGGAGAGGTGATGGAGAGGCAAAGGAGGGTATCTGCTATGGAAGAGGGTATCTTCTCTCTGGGTAAATTCCATAGCTGCAGGAATGGAACCCAGCAAGACACAGGTTCCCTGCAAACCCACTGTGAAATGGACCAACCCCTCTGGTGGGAGAAGAGAGAAGGTGGGGGAGGTGGGTTTAACTTTAACACACATCCCAGGAAAATCAACAAAACCAAGCCCTGCTATATGAAACCCTCGGTTTAACAAAGCTTTTTCTTGTGAAAAGCAGTTCGTTGGTTTTTGGTCCCCCCAAGTTAAAGGATACTCACAGATGCTGCTGTTGATTTAGCAGGGAAGGACTAAATCAGTGTAGCTCCCTCAGTTTTAAGAGATAGTTGTGCTATTTGCTGTAATTAGCAGCTGCCTTGTGGAGGAACTGGTAACAGCCAGCCAACATAAACCACCAGCAGCTGAGAACTGGCCTTGGCACTTTGGGTTGCAACTGGAACCTCTTACTTCTGGGAGAAAAAGAGAACAAAGTGCATTTAGGTGGTGTCATATATTTTTCGTCTCCACACAGAAAGGTCATGCCAAGCATCTTAAAACTAAGTTTTACCAGCTCAGTTTTTAATGTATGCTAGTGTTAACTGATACTTTAAAAGAGGGAAAACTTTCTAAAGGGCAATAATGCATGAAGAGAGATGAGTGCAAAGAAAGACGATCTTATACTAAATACTAAAAATAAATGTAGCTTAAAAAGATCCTTTAAAAACAGCTGTTGACGTTAGAGATTCAATTAAAATGTAATTAGTTATACATTCTCCTTTGAAATGAACAAGCATATTACAGCCTTCATCTACAATGAATTGCCTTTTACGTTCATACCTTCCTTTTGCCGGCAAAAAAGGCAGGTTTTTGCAGGAAGCATAAAGATAGGGTAGTTCTGCTTAAAATTTTTGCAGTCAAAGAAAACATAACATGAGTTTTTTTAACCTCTGGGCACAAAGCCATATTCATTGTGCTTGCAGTGTTCATAACACTTCACAAAATGTTCTTAAATGCACGAAATAGAAGAAGAGATAGAGATAAATGGATGAGGGATGGTTCTTGCCATAAATTAGGGTTCTGAATTAGGTCATTAAAGTCTAAATTAATCTGACTCCTTAATTGTCATTTACCTGAAAGAGAAATGCACTGTAAACTGCCCACCCTGCACAGATTTGTACAGGCAACAAGCAACCAATAGCTTTCCCTGGGGCTAATGCTTTATGGAAGCACCATTGACCTGGTTTTCTATGGAAACTACACGGATGTTTTCAATTCCAGTGTGGAACTGCAGCCTCGGTCATAGCCATCAAACTCCACATTAGACATTCATGCAGCATTAGGCGTCCTGGAGCTGCCAAGGGCCACACAATGAGACATTGTCTGACCCAAAAGTCATGTAATTAGGCTGATGGGAACAACACCAGCGGATGGTGCATTGAGCATATCCTAATTTTGGATGGGCCATTCTTTGGCTGCCTGACTACCAGTTAGCTGGGGAAGAAGTGAAGCCTGCTATTATCAACAGACAACTTTGCTGCTAAGCCAGAGCAATGATGAAAGGGCTGTTTGGCTTGAAAATCACCACTGGGGAGAGGAAGGGCAGCCACAGAGCTGAGATGCTCTCAGAAACAAACAGGAGACCCCACCTTTAAGTACTACTTGTTTCTGCAGAGTGGGTGACCCTGCCTTCTGGAAGCCATCTCCCCAGCTAGAGTTCCAGCATGTGGCTGCACCGGCTCAGTGATGGCCCAGCACTCGTTATAACGTCTAATTCCAAAGGCTTCAGAGGCAGCAGCCAGCAGGATGAACGCAGAGCTTGAGGCAGAGGGGAGAAGTGTGAAATTCCTCTCATTAGCAGCACTGCACATTTGTGCACAGACTCTCTCCTTAAAAGTCTGACCTCCTGCACAGCCAAGGAAGAGCTTTCCAAGAACCATGTAACTCCAGAGATTGAGGACATTTTCTGCCAGAGTGGGCTTTTAATTTAAATTACTCATAGAAAATTACATTTTTGTGGCCTGAAAACATCTTCAACTGTGTCGAACATGAAGCAGTTTCATAATTGCACGTGATAGACTCTCTTTTTTTAAGAAGTGACATAAGTAGAAAGAAATACAAATGTTTGTGAAACTTTAAATCTCCCTGTCTGCACTTGTGTAACAGTTACAAATAAGTCCAAAAAACATCTTGTGACTTCTATTTCCAGCAAAAAATGCATCAAGACATTTAGGAATGTGACCAGTCTCTGGAAATTGATGCAGGTAGCAACTGCATTTACCTCTTTTGTCAACTATGAATACTACTATTCTATACTATGTCAACTACTCAAAATTATAAGAAGTTATGTTTCATACTATTTAATTAGAGCAAGGCTCAGACAAATTTAGCTATTTCCAGCTCTTTTTTTAGCTTTCCATTTTTAAACATGTAGTGTAAGACATGCACAGTTGTAGCCGTATCTTTATGGAAACAGCATCCCAGCCATGAGGAGTAAGAATGGACCTTTGTTATCTGCATAAATCACCAACAATTTCACAACGTCAATTCCGATGCTTCTTGGTGGACGTCGCTCCTCCCACCCACCTTCACCTGCGGGAACATCCAGCTCCTGCTGGGATTCTGGATCTCTGTAACATGAACATTTTCACCTCCATTTAAAAAGGGCAGCGCCTTTAAAGCGTTACTAATGCTGCACCAGAGGAGACAAGAAAATCTCCAGCTGGAGCTGCCTTTCTGTATCTACAGCAAAGCCTGCCAGGATGATACATGTATCACTGGGATCATGAATTTCTTCTAAGTCAAGCCCATTTCACCTCCAAGTTTCACAGGAGATTGAGAGATTCTTACACTCACCAAAAAAAGATGGTTCAAATAACATGTAAAACCAGAAATCTGGGGGAAAAAAAACCACCCACAGATTGCAAATATAATCCAGTGTTTGTTTGCTGTAGATCAACATGATTCCACATGCTGGCTATTGTGAACTGATTAATTAGGAAGCATCAGTAATAGTACTTTGTACTTACATCAGGACTTCCACCTCAGGATACTTCAATAATATCAATTCATTAATCTTCACAATACTGCTGTAAGTAGGTGTCATTAGTTCATTCACAGATGGAAATCCTGAAGCACAGAAAAGGTGAAATTAATTAGCCAGGATGATACAATGACTCAGTAACAGAACTCAAGATCCTGAAAAACACTCCTTTTTCTAACTCTTAGAGGGAGGTGATTTACTTGCCCTTTGCAGTTAAATTATGGAAATAATTTCCAAATGTGTAACAGAAACTTTTGTGACTCTTACAAAACCACTGTTTACAGGTCATGCTCTCATTGAAGTTTTCTTTTGATTAAAATGCCTTCCACTCTTTAGTACACCCATCAAAATATAAAGAACATCAAAATGAAATAAAACTGCCACTAGATCTATAATGAACTGGAGCACTGCTACTGTTGTCTCAGGTCTAAATTAAAGCTCTTTTGTAGGGGGTAAAAGTGAATAAAACATAAAGACAAAGAACAAAATAGGAGATGACAGACTATTCATGGCCATCACATTTACAAGGCAATTGCCCTTCATACTAATACAAAGTGGGCCACACAATTCTACCAGGTATGAAAGGCAGAAGAGCCCTTGTACATAAGAGGAAAAAGCACTTTACTGTATTTTATCTCCATCACAAGTGGAACACCAGTAATGAGGAACATCAAAAATCTCTTTCCATTCTCCATTTAAAACTAACAAAGCGCTTCTCTTGGTGCAACCTTATCAAAGGTTATAAATTTCTCGAGACAGCTAATCAATCACATTTGTCATGGCAGAGGTATAAGATGCATTTAGTATGAAAGAATTTAACTGACTGATTTTCTTAAACAATAGTCATCTTAACAGTGGAGAGCTGTAAGTTGTTACAAAAGACAAGGCAAAAAAATTCCGGAACAAAAAGAACCAACAAACCCACATGGGGGAGAAATACTACCTGTGTGTCCTGGATAAGTGTATATATGCAAACAAACCTCACTTGCCAGTTTAATTTATGGGGGGAACTAAATCTTACTATTTCATGGAGACCTAAACTCAGAAAAATGCAATCCAGGGCAGGTGCTCCTGGTTTCTGTAGCCATGGCCCCACCTGATATTCCTTAAGGCCACAAATTCAATCTCACATGATAGATGCTATTTCCCAAGACTGCACAAGTCTTAAAAGATCAGGGTTCTGTGGTGCTCCCAGTATTGTACATGTATACACTGGGGACACAGTCAGAGCTGCAGGTGCTCTATCTGCACTGATAACATTAAAGAATAATCTATACCCCAATGCCTGAGTAGTTTTGATCCAGCTTCATCACTGTAGAAGCACATAATGATAGAATCTATCTCACTAAAACCGAATAAGCTTTTTGCTTTTTAATCAAAGATAAAACTTAGATGAGATATGATTATTTTATATATCCAGCTGTGAAAGCTTCATTAAAAACCTTAATATTAAGTAATAAAACTGCAATAAAAGTTTTTCTATAATTACAGCAAGTTTCTCTTAACACTAATGCACTAAAAAGGGAAAGACTTTCTAATTTGTGATTTCCCTGGAGGATTCTATGCAGTGAGTTGTGTACACAAGTACATATTGGATATATGGCCACATTTATATATAAACCTATATATATATATTTTCTGAGTATGAAGCAAGAGAACACAGGAGTGTCTTCCCACATCACTCACCGTTGGACAGAGTGTGTATTCACCTGCAAACTCGGGCCCTCCGGCGCTTGCCAGGTAGACGATCATAAACAGGTAAACCAGAAATGCAAATGATTATACAGACTGAAGCATCCCTTGCCTACATTAGATTTAAAACAGTCTTTGTTCTCTAATTAAATAATCTCTACTCGAGAGACAACTCAAGTTACAAGAAACACAAATAAGCAGAGGCAGGGTGAATAATTCCTTTTTGCTATTTCTAGATCAATTAAACGCAATACTCACCAGTGTGCTCTTCCAGCAGCAGAATCCACACTCACTTCAGTGACAGCAAAGCATCAATCCAACTTCCAAAATGGCAAGAAAAGGAGAATGGGGAAAAAACGATGGGTGAGGGGGTTGGCAGAGAGGAGTGAGAAATATCAAACAAAACGCAACTTAATTTAAATACCTTACTGTACTAGATTCTTATTACTAAATTTAAAGTTTGCTTTTAACTCTCATTTCAATGGATTCACAGGAAAAAAATCTAAAGAGTAAATTTAGATTTAATTGATCATTATAATTTATTTTATTAAAATAATATAGCGGAAAGACCTTTCTTCCAGTAAAGGGTTCTGGCTTTGATGTCTGATTGTTATGCAAATTCTGCGAAGTACAATATACGGACAGAGGAATAATTAAGCCTAGGACTTTGTATATAATAATTCTTACATATGTAAATTCACCCTGGTTTGAGATAATGATGTGTACATGCACTGGGAACCATACAAATGTGTTGGGAAAGACAGGAAACTCCCCCAAATGTGCAGGTCCTCAGCAGTGCCTCCAAGCAGGGGCTGGGCCAGCAGGGCCAGGGTGCTGGCACGTGCCAGGGGCACCCACAGCCCCAGCAGCCCCACAGCACCACGGAGCCCCTGAGCTGGAGACCCCCAGGAACAGCTCCCAGCACCGACACACAAACACTGGACAAACAAAGTGAGCTTTGTTCTGGAAGATAAACATTGACCATAAACATCTATATATTTCAAAGCACTCAATTAGAAACTGAACTTTGCCCCTTTCTCAGGCTTTGAAATATTCTGGCCCCAAACACAGGCCTTTATTCTCCTTTGGCGTGGGCATCCCTCTTCCTCTCCTGCTCCTGCACACCATATGGCTCCCGACCCTGGGACAAATTCTGCACTGATTTATGGCCTCTGCAGTCCGAGGGACTGACCTACGGCATAAATCCGGGGGGCAGAGCACATGGGGAGCCTGCGTGCTCCTCCCCACGCCATCCCTTCTCCCGTGCACTCATCTCTGCCAGCCAAGGATGGGGGATTTACACCCCACACTGGGAGCAGTTCTGGGCTCAGGGCACATCAGGGCAGCCCAGCAGGCAATGAGACCCAACACGATGGACACCACGTGTGCCAGCACACCCTGAAACACCCTCCAAGAGGGAGAGGGGGATGCAGCAGCGCTGCCAGCAGTGGAGGGTCCAGGCAGGGGAGGCGCCTCGGGTAGGTGAATGCTGCTGAGCCCCCTGGCCCTGCCACCACCACGGGGCATCACATCTGGAAGGCTGGGCAAAAGGCACTCATTGGATGGCAAAGCAAGTGTAATCCAGACAGGTCCCTCTGTAGGTAAAATAATTCCCAAAGAGAGTGAACACAATTAGTTTTTAAGGCACTACAGCCCATATTCCCACCTCGAGACAACATGCACATGGAGCAGGTAAAGGGGCTGCAACAGCGTGCAGAGGCTGAAAAGGCAGCCAGAGCCATGGACCAAGAGGGGACTGCCTTTGTTTCCACCATAGTCTGGTAAAGAAAACAGCAAGTCCTGCAAGATGGCCATGAACAACAAGGCCAGTTGGATTTACTGACAGGCTCAGCGGCCCAGGCCAGGGCATTCCCTGAGCTGCTGCCCAGGGGCTGTTCTCCAGAGGCTGCTCACAGCCATCCATAACACCACTGCCAACACCAGGGACACACACAGGATCGTACATCACGGGGAAGGAAAGGAGGAGAATTTAATTTTCACTTTTTGTTCATCTTATTTACCTTTTGGTTTCACTAAGCTTGAAAATCAAGCAAAGTGATCAAATTTGCTTTTTTATTTATGGCCTTTTTCACAACTTTTCCCTGAAAACAGCACAGGATGTTTACACAGACATGAGAAATTGATTGACGCATTTTGAGAGCATTTCCTAAACACTCATCATCAAGAAAATATACACATGGACTTAAACTTCCTGATCTCTCTAAAGTAACCGATTTTGCCAAGGGTTTTTTTCAGTGTCTATGTTGCTTATGTATTTAAACACATTTTCTCTGTCACTCTGGATTCTTTTCCACAGCATTGGGATGGGGCTTTTTCTCCCCGCATCCAAACCTACAAGATTCCTGAGATAGATGCAACACTCAGTGAGGGCTTTTAACTCTATAAATCAGATGATACCACAACCACAGTTCAATGAAAGAAGCAAAAATCAAATCAAATCAAACAAAGAGATCCCATCATCCCCTGCCGCATCCTCCCTCCTCCCCCTTCCCACCCAGCCAGCAGCTCTGGAGTCCATAAAGGAGATCGGAGCAGAGCAGCTCTGCCCATACACTGCTAAGCACAAAGTAAAGCATATGAAATACACTACGCACTCTGTGTTTGCTTTGTTGTTTTCACTCACCCATTGAAAAGGCAATGGCAAGCTCAAAGAGAAACATTTAGTGATGTGCAACACCTTTGCAATCTGCTCTAACACCCGTCAGCCAACAGCCCCTTCATTCCCATGGACTACACCGAGCAACTCGAGGCGTGCGGGGCTTGCCCGGTGTGTCCGCGGGCTCGGCTGAGCTCCCCGAGCCCCAACGCCACTGAGGGCACCAGCAAAGCCAAACCAACTTTATACGGCAATAAATCTTTTATTCAAATAAGCTTGTCAACAGCAATTACCCCAGCCACAACTGCCAAATACCAAGAAGCACTGTCAAGAACTCAGGGAGGCTACTGCAGCCCTCGTTCCACTCCAGAAACACCAAGCTGGGGATGCGCTCCTGAGCTCCCTGGGCAGGGCAGGGCAGAGCCGGGAGCCTCCACCAGCGCATTGCAACAAAGGAGCCTCCCCTGCTCTCTCCTTCAGCTCCCTTTCATTTTCCTACTTCCTATGCTTTGTCTGCCAAAAGTAACAATTCACACAAACCCAAGTAGTTTT
>WEKY01049905.1:88532-127869 GCA_013390045.1 Picathartes gymnocephalus
CCCGGGCGCGGGGTGACGGCCGTGACCCGAGCGCAGCCGTGCTCCGCTGCCGGCCTGCGGCCCCAGGCCGCGCCTGCCGGGCCGGGCGGCTCCGGGCTGGAGCGCGGTGACACGTCGGACCCAGCTCTCCGCGTTTCTGCTCATAAAGAGCCCGAAGGGTGGGAACGCTCCCGCACAGCTGCTCCAGCCTAGTGTCACCAACGTCTTACACCCGTCCTGCTAAACCACTAGAAAATAAATCACCTCTTCCTCGGACCCTCTATGCCCAAATGTCTTTCTTTCACCTCTACCACCACAGGACGCTTCAACCAGCAAAAGTGGGTTTTTTGTCAAGTACTCAAAGGGAGGTCACAAAGACCTCTCTTCATGGGAGGATTAGACATGAAAGTGCCCCCACCATTGTCATAAGAACACCACCATCACATTTGATTTTTCTGGCTCTTTTCCGTGTGTCTATAAGCATCCATACTCAGTCCTTGCCAGCTGTCAGGTACAAAACACTGACTTTTTCAGAGCAATCATATAATAAGCAATTGTTTTCCAGTATCAGGTGTGAGAGGGACAGACGTTTACAAGTGCACCCAGATCTGTTTAGCCAGCTGCCTGTACAAACAAGTGTAACAAGTCACAGGTAATTGTTTACATGCAGTGTTTATTGCAAATTACTGTCACTTCCTCAGGATGTTTGAATGTTGTGTAACAAAGCTCCAGTGGATTGTTTTCTAGCAAGGGTACACACTGGTGGTGTGCTTTCCTAAGTGCTGAGCTTGTCCCATCAACTAAGGAAACCGAAGTTTCGTATTTAAAAGATTATGTATTCTACAAATTTATTTCCATGGGTGGCAGTGGTAGCTTCCATAGGGTAAACAAGAGGTTACTTAAAAGCGCTCAAGGATCCATAAGGCTTATAACAACAAAATAATACTCTTTGTTACTAAATAAAATAATAATTAAAAAAAAAAAGTCTGCTTCTTTGCAGTCTTTTTAATTAAAGGAGTCTAAAATCTGTGAGACAGAACATCACTGTACCCTTTTACCAGACAGGGGCAGGACAGGACAGAGATGAGATGAGGGAAAGACACATCAGTGTAGAGGATTAGTGTTGTTGGAGTCCAACAGTGAGAGTCATAAATACTGAAATGCAAAGACATGAGCAGAACAGTTAGGTTGTGCTTGGATTTTACCTGTTCTTTGTTTTGTTTCTTCACTTGACTTATCCATTTTTTTTCTCCCTTCCCCTTCCTACCCCATCTGCTTAAACTGATCACTGTACCATACTGAACAAGGAGAAAAAGGGAAACAAGTTATCTTTAGGTTTATGTTCCTCCATAGGGAAAAATCTCCCAAAGCAGAGCTGGCTTTATTTTTTTATGTTCAGCTAGAAGCTCTAATTAAAAATGTTTAAAATGCATTTCAGAATGAGCACAATACTTCCAGGGAGCAGGGGGAGAAGATGCATTTCTGGGAGACTAAGCCTGAACGGGTGTTCCAAGAGCCCCATGAATCCTGTGGAATGCTTCAACATCTCAAGGACTATTGCTTTTTTTACTATTTTAGAAGACGTTTAAGAGCAAACTACAGGGAATAATACCAATTATAAAGTTATACTGATGTACCTTAAAACCCCCATGCACCAAGAGCGCAGCCCCCAGGGAGCACAGCAGCTCTGCAGTACTATGTTCATATGGCAACAAGCAACGTGCACCAGATTCGTACAAATCCACTCCCTCCACAAAAGTATTGCTTCAGAATAACTTAATCAGGTCTAAATTAAAGTGTTATCTATCTACAGAACGCCTTTCGTCCCATAAAACCTTGAAACATGCACAGAATTAAACTCCATCTCTGGGGGAGAGACCAACCATCTACCTAGCAATTTACAGCAACCTAACAAAAGCAGGAAGGGAGGATATATTACAGGCAAATACAGGACTCATTGCAGGAGGAGTGTAATTCTTAGTCCTTTTAGTTTCTCTCTGTTATCATTTCCCATTTGTGACAGAAGTAATAAAACTTCCTTCCTCCAACCTTTATTTAATTAAAGTGTAAGGTCTTTGGGGCAGTGAGCGTATATATACAGCACCTTGCATGAAGAGGTCATGAATTCATCTCAGACCTTTAAATACTCCTCTAAATACAAAGCATTAACAACAATAAGAATAGGATATAATTTTCATTTAGAATAGATGAGTCTTCTGTTTTCGATTATCACAAAGAATAAATTACATGCATCTCAGGGAATAATTAAATTAAGGGTTAAGGGAAAGTATTTCATACCAGAGACTTGTAACTGCTCTATTCTAGTTTTTTACACCTAAGGACACTGCTGCCCACTGTTACAGCATTTACTCAAAATTCTTATTTGCCATAATATTACAAAATCATGTCCCAGATCCCACTGGCCAGCTCATCAGTAAGTGTAGGGGTATGGTTTATTCTGAGGCAGTGCATGTGATTACTGTGATAACATACCCAAATTAACCTTTTGCATGTGCAATAAACTGCAATTAGCAAGCTGCAGACAAATGACAAGTTCCTTCGTTTCCTGTAATATGCAGCAATACACAAGCCAGATTTCCTATTGAATCCCATATTAACCTACATTCGGTGGCAGTGAAATCTCAGAGCACTGTGTCAGAATTTATCATCTTTCAATGACGTTAGCTCCACCTCTTGACAGTTCTGGACAAGATGTTTATAAACAACTCATCCATAATCTGACCAATTTCAGCTGAATATGTTTATCATTTTTTTACCAGTTGTTCCAGCCACTTTGAATGCTATTACTAAGGGATGGGCAAAGCTCTCAAAAGAGTATGGTTGTATTAATAAACAACATGAAATAAAACGGAGATTGAGTAGCGAGTGGCTTTGTGATGCCTCTCTGAGCTGGTAGGAGGCTCAGGGGTAGGGAAGCTGCAGAAGTGCCTCTTTCCTTTGTGATAAGGAATGTCACATCAAAAAATACAGAACGTGAAGATGATGTTTCCACACGCACTTTCATCCCCACAATTCCACACCTCTCCCTGTTACAGAGTTCATTTGCAAAATATTTTTTAAAAAACAAAGATCTTCTGGGACAACTTGTGAAAAGCAATTTTGCTGCTAACCAGAAAAAGTCTCACACCTTTAACAGTCACCATCAGTCTCTGAAAATGTTGATACAGTACCGTAAACCTGAACCAGTTTCTAGCAGCTTTACTAAAGTACTTGTTTCCAGTATAATAAAACAAAAAAGGGTTTTGTAATAGGCATCACATAACTGCACTTCCTTCATACGCCTTTGCTGGTAGTGTGACATGAGCGATGAGCGTGTGCATGTGTGGAGGGGATGAACTGCCTTATAAGAATGCAGTTTTGTTTAACGTGAGTGATGGAAGGCAATTCAAAAAGCATAAAGATGCCTTTGCAATAAATCAGAACTAACCAGCCAGATCACCTGCCCACTTTAAGCCTCTCCACCAGGGTCGTGAGTGGCCTCCTTCATTTATTGTTCCGCCCTGACTCTCGCTCCTGAACCTGGGTTATCTCACAGTGTGTCTGAATTAAGTGGCGTTTAACAACTGTGCCAAACAGAGTTCGAAATGAAAATCCCTTCTGCCTCTCCTTTGCTCTCACACGACGTGTTTGGAGCTGATTCTTTCCCGTCTGCTCCCTGGAGCAGCTCTCCCCCTCTCCCTGTCTCAGTGGAGCGCTCCCCGCTCCGCGGCTGCGGGATTGGAGCTCTTTGTTACCATGGCCCGTGGGCCAGCTCTGCGCCTGCGATGCAGCGCTGGCGTCTCCAGGCTGCGAGGCACCTACAGCACTTGTGGGCACTGTCTGTTCAACTGGGGCTGGATTAAAAAGGGAAAAAAACCAACAAAAAACCAAAGATTTATATCTGTATATTTAGACTGAGCTAGATAACTCATAGATCAGTGAGGTAGCTCATAACCTTGAGTCTTTTCTAATCAGTTTTAATCTCTGAAATAGTAAATTATAATTAAAATTTAATATAATTTTAATCTCTCCAATAGTTAATTATAATTATGGTCATAAAACACCTACAACCTTTGCTTCCTTTCTCCTCCATCCCTCACCTCCTAGTCAGAGCTGCTACATGAAGAAAGAGAAAATAACTGTCCCTTTAATGGTAATTGTTTATAAACTCCTTTCCACAGAGACTATGTTTATATACAATGCCTAGTCAAAAACCAGGCACAAACGCATTACTTATAATAAATGAGTGAATAATACATCCCTGACCATAATTCCAATGCTCTCCAACAAAAGAATATCTAATTCCTGTCACAGAACTGCCTTGTAGGTTGAAGTTCAGCATAGAAATACACATGGGAAAAGATTAGATTTTAATTGATAAGTATTAATCATCATTCACTGCTGTCTCTGCAGGAAGCCCCGTGCTAAAACATCTAGTTAATATGCGGTATAATGGATAACCTTGAGGCAGAAGCTCTTGCATCTGTCTCTATCCAAGAAAAAATGTCAACATCAGCCTTTGTTGTAGCAAAATACCCTGACATGTGAATGGAGTTGCTGCTGCTGGAAAATTGACTGTCCCCCGTGCAATCCTTCCTAACCTGGGTCCAGTGCTTAACCTAGAGATGAGGCCAAATTAAAAATCTTTATTTGTGCATACCTATGCTTAGGAATGTTTGAAATCTGGTCTGGGTCAGAATGTTGTGTTTGTGGTGCATCTCCTCTTCTCTGAACAAACACATTTCTCATGTGATGCTCTCACTGCAACCACAAAGCATTAGCACTCACAAGAGCATCATTGAAGATACTCAGGCTGCTCATTGAGAACAAAGCCATTAATGATTAATACCATGGTAGGAGAAAATGTAGCAGTATTTCTTGGCAGCTGAAATGTGGCAATGTCTGTCCTACGTGCAAAAGACTCACAAATACCTTCAGCTCCTCTTACATAAAATGGTTCTTATTAACTCTGTGGGAAGGGGAATCAAACAAATCCCCCAAACTAAAGAGAAGGAGATTTTCACATGTAAAACTGGATGTATACAATACATCTCTCTCTGACTGACCCAGCAGATGCATTTACGTATCACAGGCATTACTGTCCCAACAGATGCTATAAAGTTGTCGCTGACACAGACGTTTACTGTCCCCACAGATCTGTATTTTGGGAGGGAATTTTCGTACCACAGACACTACTGTCCCTACAGAACCACATCTGCTGGCCGAGTTATTGTTTGACATACTCTTTTGCCTCCAGCAGATGTGAGAGGCTGCCAGGACAGCAGGCATTTCTGTCACAGCAAATCTCCATCTACAGGGAATTAAACTGCAGCTTAAACTACTGTACTCCCTGAGCCGTAGTGTGGACAATACTGACAGAGAGGAAGCAACATAAACCAATGAAAATGTAATGTTGGGCACCTAGAACATCACCATTAACTCTGCCTAAATATGGCTGTATTTGGGGGTTTCAGGAGGAGAAAAAAAATTACTTGCACCGTCCTCCCACCCCACCTTTAACAAGTAAGTATTCCTTCAGAGAAACATTCAAAGGAAGAAGTGTCTGACACCACTTTCATATAAGAAATCCAAAAAAGCAGAAGTCCCTCATGACTACAAAGTTGACAACCTTAATGCCCTGTAACGGGAACCAAGTGCTAGGTCATTTCCAGCTTGCTTTTGAACAGAAAATTTTCTGAGTTTCTAATTTATTAACTACAGAAGATTTGATCCCCAATTCTAGAGGTGCAGAATTAAAGGGAAGGGCTTGCTTTTAATCACTTCAATTTGGGCCTTCATCTTTTGAGACTCTGCATGACCTGCTCTCAGACTCAGGGTCCAATGGCAGCAGCAGCCATGGGATGCTTTGCTCCTGTACACTGTGCTGCCAAGCAGAAACTCTCCAGACATGAGGAAGAAAATCCTGGGCCTGTGCTAAGGCAGGACTATGGCTAGACTCTCCCTCTGGAGTGAGCTCGGCCTAAGGCCCATACCAACACATGTACCTACATATAAATGATATGTGTGGTAGGTGAGCCCGGACTTGGGAGCTGTCTTGGGCCTTATTTTGCCTGAGTAGATGTATCTTTTGTGATTTGGTACCAGAAAGAAAAACCCTCCCCTGGTAATCTGCAGTAATGTAAACCCTACTTGAAGACACACCATCTAACTTTGGAATTCCCCTGTGGGGAGTCTGGGCATTTATCTTTTATCTGAAGCATCAAGAGCTGTCCATTGGTAAAGGCAGGACACACAAATTCCCAGGGTAATAATCTGATACAGCACAGCAGAACCTATATCCTTGGACCAGATTGTGGGAAAGCATCAAGATTTTGGTTGCTCTGCCAAAGCAAACAAGATGTTTCAAGCCCCATCATCTGCTCTGCAGTTCACACCCTTCCAGTGCTATCTTTTTCAGATGCCATGCCACACTGGTTAGTGGCAATGCTGTTGTCATGTGTGACTCATTCCTTTTTACTGGAAATTAGAAAACCACATGCTGCACTGAAGAACTGCTTATTTATGTAGTCATATAATCCCAGAGAGAACTCCTCCTGCCATTATTTGTATACAGATTATTTCAGAATTTTGGAAACACAGGTTTTTACCAGGGTTCATCCACAGGACAGATCAATCAGTAGCACATTGCTCTTTCCAGGGCCTGTTGTGCCCTTCATATTTTCCAGTGCCCCCCTGGAAATGCAAATGGTATTTTAGAACAGAGTACCTTCGTCATTACAGGATGTGTGGGAAGCAAAACAGAACACAGGGAGCAGTAGAATTGGAGGTGTGTTAGCAGAAGAGTCTGTCACATATTTATTTCAGCTTTAGGCAGGTGAATTTCACCCACAAGGAACAACATCTACTTGGTCTCGTTTGTTTTCTTTTTTAATGGTGCGCTTTTATAAAGCCTCCTCAAATATTTCCTGAACACATCACAATGCTACATTTAGTGATCAATGCTCAGTATGAGTGAGATGAACTGGCATATTCAGGACAACAAAAAATTGCAGAGATGTCAACAGTGCATTCTTTCTGTGGATTAGGAATTACCGGATAAAAAACATTAATGCTTTTAACCAATGTTTTATGGTGACAACAAATCAAACTGGATAATTTTGAGTTCTGAAGCACAGGTCAGGAATTACGCGTGATTCAAAGCAAAATTTTCTTTATTATGAGTTTTTCTAGTCTATATAAAATTGGTGTTACTAAAGCAGCAGCACTAGGATCAAAAGTAAGATTTGATTGTGTGTTGACAGGCAAAGGTTCTAGAAATTCCTAAACTAAGAGATTGCATTACCTTTTACAGGTACAGATAAACCCAGTCTTATCTTTAGATGAAGAAACTGTTAAGAAGTTTCAGGCACCAGACATTTATGAAGAAAGAAAATAGAAATGTGAGCCATTCTTTTTTAAAGGTTAGCAAAGCTTAAACATTCCTGAAAATATTTATTATCATAATAGACTAGACCTGCTGAAATGTTCTCACTTAGGATTTGGTCTTTGACATTCTCAGAAATTCTTTTCACTTCATCAAATGGTTGCCATTAAAAGCAGAATTTAGCAGCAAAAAGGAAAAGACACAATGTAGTTGAAGGCCATTTGGAAAAAGACGTTTGCTTTTAATATTACTGACTACCCCTCAGGACCCAGATTAGAGTTCTGTTATGTTTCAAAGCATTGCTTTCAAGTTTGCTGAAAGTGTCAGACAATTTGAATAGATCTCCATTTTAATTTCCAATCTAGCAACATGGAACAGCTGCCATAACTTTGTGCAACGTGGCAAATTCGACATCCTCATCCTTCAAATGACAATCATCAAGAAGGGACTCTGAAAAAAGCATAATATTCAGCCAGTTTTACTGCCTTTTAGTAACTCCCAGTCAAAATTGTACTTCAGATAAAGAACCCAAACCCTCAATTGTACTTTTAACTTGCACTGTCTACACCAGGAAGCAAAGGTCTTGGGTGAAAGTTGATGGGATTTCTAGAACTGTTTATCCTTCTTCCAGCCAGCGAGCGGGAGGTTTGTCCACATCCTCTGACTTGCGCGTCACCATCAGTGTTAAAGGCTCTCAGTCGGGATTTTCCCCACAGCTGTAGTGAGAAGTTGTAATGGAACAAATCCCAGCTCAGCCTCACCAAATCTGCCACTAAAGCCTCCCAGGTTCTACAGCTCTGGCAGCTGGAGTGAGAGTGTGAAATGGAGTGTGTCATCCTCATGCTTTTCCTGCTTCCTAGCAGGAAGAAAACGTTGAAAGGAAGATGGAAATAACAATTCTCAAGGTCTTTGTTTTTGTTTTTTTCAGACCATGTTAACTCAAGAGCGAAAACTGAATCCAGAGGAAAAGCACTTTGAGAGCCAGATGAAAATCCGTAGCACTGGACCCCAGTCTGGGACTGTCTAGACCAGGACAAAGGCAGTTCAGCCACAGTCAAGGGAATCTGTGTGTTTGGGATATGGCACATCTCTAAGCACAGGCCCATGTTGCATGTAGTTTGAGAAGGAGTATCTCATTAGAGTACTGAAGCATAGATGTGTTTGTCTTATTCCAGGAACAATGTCCCATCCAGCTCTCATTTTGTATTCATTCATAGATTATATACTGTGTGCACTTAGGTAATGTTGCCTCCCACTCCTCTCCTTAATTCCGAATAGAAAACTCAAAGGAGTTTTGGGACCTATCACCACACACAGTGCCGTCACCACTGCACCCAAAAAGAAGAAACATAAACATCCAGGAGAGACCCTGTTGCTCCAGGATGGACTATTTGTTTCTATAAAAATAAAACAAAATGTAAAGTCTCTGGCAAGTCTGATTTCAATTGCTAAATTAACATCTCGGTTTTCGTTTCTGCAACGCTTCGCTACTACCGAGTTTGTGGTTTCTTGCCTTCCACACGATACAACCAGCTTCCGACCCTGAGATTTCCTCCCCTCAATCTACATTTTTCATGAAACTCAATCTCCAAGCATGAAACCAACTCTCACTAATCTGTTTTCTGTTATCAGTATACTCACAGGTATATTTATAAATTAGGGAGGACACACATGTGGGTAGTATGCATGTCTCTCACTTGAGTTTGCCTCTAGCAGTTGCCATTTAAACCACAGAAAGCAGAACACAAATATTAAGCTCAGCATTTTCCAAATGGGCTCCAGCTTTGGATGGCTTACTTGATATCACTCACTTCCAATCAATAAAAATTATTTCTTCACAAAATCAGATTTTATCCCACGTTTTACACAGTCAAGTTAGATCTCAAAGGAACTGGTTAAGAACAGGTAACACAGAAAGGCGAACAGGGCAGGTTAACTACATCCACCTCTGTCCTAGAGTGGCTGGACACAGCTGCCTGGGACTGGAAGCAGGCTGCAAGCTCGTGTGATCACCTCCAACACTATTTCTATCACTTTGCATTTTCTTTCGTTAATGGAGATAAGTATTACTTTGAGACAAAAAAAATTATGTGAAGAAGTAAATAAAAAAAGAGCTGCAATAAAGTGGAACCAGGACTCATTCAGAGATGGAAGATTCTGATTTGGAGGTTTGGCCATCAGAATGCCCAAGCCTTCCTTCACATGCAGGACAGCCACAGCTCCCTAAGCTCAGTGGGGATCTGTTTGACCTGACTCAGACACAGATACTGTCTGCACAGCTGCTCTGGGATCACCACTTCTGCTCCTGGGAAGGGCCAATTACTGATCCATTCCTTGCATTCACTGCTACTCCTGCCAGTGCGGCTCGTGGACACTGGTGGCACAAGCACATTAACTTCACCTGGCAATGAGCAGTCCTCTCAGCCTGAGTGCATGCCAAGAACAGCCTAATCTGCTCAAGAAATTATAAGCCAGGCAGCTATTTGCACTGAAACCCCTGCAGAAACAGCCCTCCCCCACTTCCTTCTCTGCTAGCCTGCTCAAACAGCAGGCAGACATAAGTGAAAGGAAAAACAATGAGAAAGGAAACTTGGGAGGGACAGGTTAGAAGCAGAAGGAAGAAGCAAAAGGTCTGACTCTGCAGACCGTATTCATGATGAAAAGCATTTGCACAAATAACCTAATTGCATTCCGTGGGACTGCCGGCCTGAGTAAAAGTGCTGCAAGTGCAAGCAACAATTGCAGAGGCAGGAAACAAGTAGGAAAAGAAAGAAAAAGGAAGCCCCACATGAATCAGACACCTGCACAGAGGAGAGCAGTCTCACACACCCCAGGAAAAACAAATCAACCAAAACACTCACAGCCTTTGGGTTTCTGCAGAAATATTTATAGCGCCTTCCCTGACCTCCGCCGTGCTTCCTGGCAGGCAACACCACAGAAAGAATCTTTACCACTGGCATCCCCTTCTTCCGCCAAACAAGAGTGCAGTCCCTTCCCAGAGCTCTGCAAAGGCAGGCAGAGAGGCCAGACAGGCTGCAGGAATGGTCTGGTCTTCACCTGGGGAAGGCCGAGTGTCAACCCAGGCACATCCTCACAGGAGAAGCGGCACCCACCCTCACAGGAGGGAGCGTGGGCATCTCTTCCTGTGGGATGAGCTGGGGGAACAGCATTGGTTTTCTATAGATTACTCTCAGCAAGGAATAACACATAAGCCAAGGAAGTGATGGGTTCCAACAAAATCCCTCATCTTTTCCAAATGGTCACTTCTTTCTTTTCCTTTCCTTACAAAGCACAATGAGGCACTGAAGATATTCTGATGTCCAGTAACTGAATTGCTCCTTTTCCAGTGAGCTCTTTCAGGAATTCTCAAGACACTTTCTATGACAGAGCAATTCTAAGTTTATAAATAATTAAAATAATGCATTTGTTTATCAAAAGCTTTTCTCCTAAAATGAAACACTAGAGAGCAATCCAATCATTCCAATGAAGACATGCGTTTGAATTCTCCGGGCTCACACTAATTGGCACTTTTCAAAATGTTTCCAGTTAGGTTTGTCCATAAGCATGAAAAGGAAAATCAAAATATGTCTCTCTGAGATGGGCTGATGTTTGTGAAACAAAACTATCAAATCAGGGACTACATTCAAAGCAATGATGGTTTGAGATCATACATTAAAGATGACAGGATCTTTCTAAATCACCTCAAACATGAAACACTTGCAGTACTAAGTCACAAACCTATCTGAAAAACACACACCACCACCTACTGGCAATTACTCATATATGTTATTTACATACTGATAAGTGGCAACAATATGTGCACATTTGATTTGCATGAGCTCTGCTAAAACAAAGATCATTCTTCATCTTTACAATTACTAGACTTGAAGAAAAATATATTCCAGTGGATGTAGTTCCCACAACGTGTGACCAGTTATTGTTTTCTTTTCACTAAGAACTTAAACCACAATAGCTGTTTAGTTAAACATTGCCCATTTAAGGTTGGTGTTTTTGTCAGTAATGTAAAATGGGGTTTTTTTGGCCCATCCATAAGGTGGTAACGTGGTCCCACCAAGTTTACAGATCTTCCCATTTCACACCAACTGCCCTGGAAATGGGGCATAAATTATTACAGTGGTGGTATGGAACCAGGGAGGAAAATTGGGGCAAGTGCTGCTCCTGGATACAACCACTCTTCCGCCCCAATCACACAGAAGCCTGGGAAAAGGAGGACCATGGCTGGATTGAGGAGCTAACATGAAGGAAAGATGACACTCTGAAACACCTTTTCTTTAGGTGTTTCCCTGCCTTTTGCTACAGTTCTCACCTTCTGGCCCTAAGGTTCACAGTATTGCCACAGAAGCATCCTGGAGGTAAAAGTGCTGTGATTTATATGCCAGAGAGAAGTGTTAGCTAAAGGCCCTCCTGTGAAAACCACACACATCACCTGAGCTGGGGGGATATTTTTCACCTCTGTGCTCTCAGTGGAGACCTTTGCCTGATTGCTGAGGTGGTGCTGCTGTGGATGATGCCTAATTCTGGACATCATTCAGAATACAAAGTCGATGCTGGGACTATGTAACAGGATCTGCAGCTTGACTGAGCCCTCACCTCACCAAAAAGAAAATGTGCCAGGAAAGCCAGGCCTGACACCACTGAGTCATGCTCTGGCCTGCTGTGCACTTTATCTCAGTCCTGCTGCTGTCATTTCTTGCATGAGATCAGCTTCCAGAGTGGATTTTGGTACGTGGGTGGCAATGTCAGAAAGATTGGCTGTCCCTGATGGAAAGGCTCCCTGAAGGCCAAAGACAGAGATTGGGAAGAATTGCCCCGGCAGTTCTAAGGGCACCTGCCCACATGACACCAAGTTAAACCCCAGACAATGTCTACTCAAAAGTCAAACCAGCAACAGGAGAAGCTCATTGCCAGCTGTTGCAGCCCTGTAGGAAATCCACCTTTCCAGTGTCTTATAAATAAACCATTCTATCCACGAATGGCATTGTATGTATATAAATGAATCAATATTTCAAAATTAATAAACTTTTATACATTTATAATTAATACCATGTATAGTTTAATTAGATTTTTTTTAAACCTGAGTTGATTTTCAGAATGTTTTTTTCTATTAGTTGAATCTTAATTATACACCAGGTTTCCTGCTGGCAAGTATCAGACTAGCTCAAGACAGGCCTTCAGATATGCTGTGCTAATGCCTGACACTCAGAACAGACACATTTCATTCTCTTCAATATGTGCATTGCAAGTAGTATTTTAATTGGGCTCCCAATTCAGAAGGCTGGAATGAGCTCGTGAGTCATTTTTACAAGTTGACTCACATGCTACAAAACTGAAGAATTTGGTGCAGGGAAAAAGAAAAAGCAGAGGGTGGATTTGTAGATTTTTGCACTTCCCTGTCATGGGGAAAAGGGTGAGTTTGTCCCTAGCACCCAGCTGCAGCAGCACAGGGGTTCAGCAAGTGCATTGCTCAGATGAGGCTTTTTTATCTGTAACTGTTGAAGAAAGGATTTTCTTGGGAGGCTTTTGTTTCATGTAAGCTGTGATCAAGATATTATATATAGTATTATAATTTTGAGATCCTTTTCCTTTTGGAAAAGGGACCAGTCCCAGCAACACAGGATGCCTGGTTTCAGGGTGTTTCAGTGATTGCATTTCAGCAGTTCCATTTCATGATAGGGCAACATAGAGACAACAGGGAGAGGGCTCCTCCTCTCCCTTAGATGCCAACCCTGCATCTCCAGTCTCAAACTGGAGACAGAGTTGGATTAAGTTCTTTTCTCCCTGCACATCACCAAGGAAATGTCCCACAGCTCCCACTTATACCCATGTGAAAACCCTGATGTCTTCCCACTGCACTGCTTGCATTGCTTGTGTAACCTCAGAGCCTCAAACCATTTGCATGGGTGCAGGGGATGGGAACTCAGAACAAAGCAAGTGGAATCAAACCTATCCTTCTTTTTGCTGTGTTACCTCAAATAGTGGTAAACCCCATATTTATTCACTGAAGCAAGGAAGTGTGAACTGCAATACACAGAAACTGCAGGAAAATCCTTTTCTTTATATTGAGGAAAATGCTTTTTTGACCTGTTACTTTGCCTGTCATAAACACAGTTTAACATTTTTCTTTCCATATCCTCAGAGGAATCTATACAATACACAAATGAAAGGCAAATTCAGAGAAGGCAGAAAATGCCAGGGTGTTTTTCATTGTCCTGAGGACAAATGCCAGAGCCCTTCTGGGACATTCAGAACATCTAGTCACTGTATCTTATTCAAGGGAAAAGCCATCTGTCAACAAACTAATCACTGGACAGATTCAGAGACAAGTGAAAATAAAAAGCCAATACAAACATGCAGATGAGGTTCCAGTCAGCAACTAGCCACAGAAAACAAACAAATCCCATCCACAAAGCCTGGCATTCGGGTCCAGCCATTTTTCACTGAAGTTAAAACTGGGGAGGGAATTATGCAAAGTGATCTTCAAACAGGAAGTTTCAAATCAATCCATATGACTGTGGAAAGATGGGCATGAACCAAACCTGGATCCATACCCTACCTACATAAGCCAGTAACAGCAGCAGAACAGAGTATGAGCAAAACAACTGAGCTCAAACAACATTATTAACAGTATTAAAAGCCCTACTACTTAATATTCAAACATTCAATAGTACTGAACAATTTGAGTCTAAGCTCATGGCTGAATGCAGCCTTCATTTTTGTTCAGAAACACACTACCCCAAGGGAAGGACTCCAAGTGACTAATGTTCCTAGTGGCCAGGATTCTATCACCAGTGAAAAGTGAAGCATCTGTCCCATGTATGGGCCCAACTCTCATATTTTTTTCATGAGTGTCTTCTATGACAAGGGACTTGATGATATGTGGACTGAGATCTTTGCTAGTCTTCCTCTTGAAAAATGAAAGCCCTCTCCTAGGTCACCACAAGTGCAATTTCCTCAAGCAGAAAGGCACAAAGAACACTCTGCAAAGGAGTTCCTTGATGTTAAGGCCCTATTGTTCCTTTATTTTCTAAGCTTCACTTCAGGATGTGCATGCAAATGGCAAAAGGACATCAATTGTTTTGATTCTGCACCAAGTTTGTTCTCATATTGGTGAAAAAGATTGAACAGCAGAGGAAAATTGAGATACTTCAGAACATTAGCCTGTGCCATGTTAAATAAACAACTGAGTTAGACTTCAGTTTCAGCAACAGGAAACATGAAAGAAGTTCAGCTTAGCACCAGCTGAAATCGACCTGAAGGAGTCCGAACTTCTGAGAGCTAAAATCATAATTGCTTCCTTAAAGGCATCACTTGAATAAAATTAAATGCATTTCTCCAAAAGCTTCACTAGCATAGCAACTGATTGGCCCTTGAGGATTCCTATAGATACTTGTCATTCAGCATGAAATCAGGTCAGCAGCTAAAATTAAACACCCACCTCTTCCCTGCACCGCACGTGGAGTCATCGCTTTTAGCATTGCTCAGCCTCTGCCTCCCCAAATGGGTTCATTCTTACCACAAGCTTAAAGGCTGTCTTATCAAGGAGCACTGATGGATACAGTCATTCCTGCTCCGAGATGAAACTGTTGGGAATCAGGCTCGCAGTCCCTTTGACTCCATCTGCATTGATTAGCTCTCAGGCAGCCTGCCAAGGCACTGTGCTGCCTCTTACCCTCGCCACTGTTAATCTGCCTCAGCGAGGCCTGCAAGCCCTACATAAACTGCAATTTCTCTTCATTAGTGTGATTCTGCCTGCATGAATCTGATAACATATGGGATATTATCATAAAACAGCCTATTTCACCAATTCATTTTCTCCTTTATGAAGATTATGAATGTACTGCAAGTGCACAGACAGGATAGAACAGAGGAGTCTACTGTACAGTTTAGCTTTGATTCGTTTTCTAAAATGCAGATAGCCTTCCTTTTAAGTTCACATTTCCCAATAATCCTGTGCTAATATATTATAAAAACTGCTGACTCTCTCTCCCTGATTTTCTCTAGTTCATTATGGCTGATCCACACTCCATGTCACTTGCCTGGACTGAGACTTTAACGATGAACAGAGCTAGCAGATGCCACACAATTGAAAAGGTGGGAGCTACAGTAACTGTTTAGTCAACCCTAATCACTGCCACAGTCTGACTAAGCATGAACATGAAACATGATCACGGTTTGACTACGGATTATGTAATTCCAAACATATGCTTCATGCCCCCTCACTTCCTGCCTGTTTCAGATAACACGAGTCTGTTGGAACGGGCAGTTTCTGCACAGCTGAATGAGCACTTTGTCTGGGAATGACACGGATGCAGGTAGCTTCCTACCTGCTTCTGAGAGCTATTAATTAGCACGTGTCCCCATTTAATGAAGTCTGCGTGCCCTCTGCTGGTACATGCATGCACTCCTAGGAACATCAACACTCATAAATGGAATAGTCTCACACAGAGAGCTGCCATTGCTACTTGGACAATGTGTGTGTGCCTCTCCTGGTGTCCTTACACATGCAATATGGAATAAAATGAAATTAAGACCCCCTTTTATTCTAAACAACACAGCTGTATTGCCCTTAAAACAATTAGGCTGGGTTTATGCCTCTGTTTTGAGGGCACTTTCTGCTAAAAGGTACCATTCCAATTGCACAGTGCGTGTGTCCAGCAGAGGAGATTTTGCATGCACTGATCCCTTAAGGAGTAGGACTCAGGGGATGTTGCAGAGCACAGAGAACACAAAAGCCTGCAGCAACCACAGACTTGTTCTGGACTGCCCCCAAGAAAAAAAATAATTCAGCTTTCCAGGATTAATCCATTATAAAAGGCTACACCAACTCCTGGCTAATCTGTATCAATTACTGAGTACAGACACATGCAGTAAAGGTCATTTTAATAAGCAGTTCACTCCTTAAATGGCTTCCACTGCCAAACCGAGTCAAGATTGCTAGGGATCATAACTAGGGGATCATTAACTTAAGTCATCTGATAACCTCTTCTGCAGACCCTTCTAACTCATTATACTGCCAAACAAAAGCAACAGTAGAACCTCAAAGACTACGGAATGGCTCTTTTTCACAAGGAAACAAGCAAAAACCACAGGATGGGCAGGGTGAAACTGGCATCAAATGAAGATAAATATCCCCATATACTACCAGCTGGCACCAGTGCCCAGAGAAGTGCTAATAGTTCCCTTCAGTTGGATGGTTCCAGGAGAAATAGGACATACCCAAGCTCCATTCATACATGGTAGTAGAGCAGAGGAGAAAAAAAAAAAACATCTCCCTGTACTCTAAACCATGACAAATCCCGTGAGAAAAACCTCAAGAAAAAAAATGTTGTGCCTCACTAATGGCAATTTAAACAATAACGACAAGGAAAAAGCAAACAGGTGAGTGCATAGCTGACTTCCTGCCCCGGGAAGTGTCAGCAGATCTGTCCCTGGCAGTGCCCAGCAGCCCTGGCACAGGTGGCACTGTCAGACTCTGTCACAAGGGTTAACCACTGCATATCAAACAGAAGGTGCAGGCATCAATATCATTGAAAACTGGCTGGCTCAGGGCATACGAAAAACTGTGTAAATTTAAATGCTGCTCATGTACAAGACCCAGCACTGAGTGTGGACTAGTGACCTGTGCCAGGGAAGTTTGCCTGCGAGAGGAAGCTCTTGCTTAGATGCCTATCAAGGACTCCTATCTATTCTTTCCTTTCCTTTTAAACTGAGCAGCCGCTATTGCACAAGTGTGTGAGTACAGACCAGTCTAACTGCTGCAGGAGACATAAATGTCAAACAGGCTGTCAGGAATAGGAATCAGAGTTATATTCAGGCCTGCCCAGATGAAAGCATAGCACAAAAATGACCTACAGTGGCATCTTCTCTATCTTTCCGTAATTTCACTTGATTATTAAACTCCATTCTCACTGTGGTCCTCATCCAGACTAGAAGGGGTCACAACCAAACATGCAAGCAAACACAGCATTAAATGCAATTTTATGCCCAATGTACTGCTATTTCAGCTCTGTTAAAGTACTGTGATCTGCCTGAGAAACGAGGGGAGCCAAGAGACAGGTGTAGAGAGATATTTTTCAAAAGTGCTAAAAAGCATGAGTTTCAAAGCAGAACACGGCTGGAAAGGAGTGAGGAGGCGCATTAACCCACAGGTACTAATGCATTTTGAAACATGACCCATTTTACAGGGCCAGAGTACAGAAAATGTCCTCACTATGGTTCTAATAAAGCCTGTGACAGCAGTAAGGGACACTGAACAGGTACAAGAAGCTGTGTGTGTAGGTGAGCAGGAGATGGAGCCAGGCTAAACTTCTTGCCATAAACACACACACACATTATTTTTCCAAATCCAGACACAAGCTGATTTATTTCTATTTCAAGGATGTACACATTGTACTAGAGACACATGCTCAGTAACAAGTATCTGTCCCTACATTGTCAAATTACCTCCCTATATCTAATCCTGCTGGCTGATGATGTCTCTGTTAGAGCTGTGTCACCACCAGTGCTGGCAGCTCCCCACAGCAACAACCCAAACTGCATAAACAACTCATCTACGGCTAAAAACCTCATTCTGTTTGTATGTCCTCATTTAGTATTTGGTTGGACCGGAAAAGGAGATCATCTCACTTTCCTCCTTCTGCTCAGAAGATACAAAGGAGACAAGAGCTAGGAAACTGGCTCTATTTTTATACATATTTTTATATTTTTTTATATATATGTATATGTATAGAAATCGTGGGCAGATGGGAAAATTATGCCCGAATCCAGGAGCTCTTTATTATATATAAAATATATATATCTAAAAGCTGTTATCCTCCATCAGAAACAAGATGCTGGTCCAGGCAGACCTGTGGCAGTCCCAGTACAGCTGGGCTGGTGGAGCAGAGGGCTCTGAGCAGCCTCAGTCTCTGCCTTTGCTCCCACACTGCCTGCAGGCACAGCTGCTTGCCCTGCTGAAAGGTGCCTTTCCCACTGGGTGTTTGCAACAGAACTGTCAGACCAGATTTCTGAACCAAGGAGGTCAGCTGCTGGAGCCAGGGCATTAATTTTCCCATCTGACCAGGATTAAAAACATGTTAGGTGGGTTTCCTGATTTCCTCCTACCATACATGAAACTGAGTGCAAAGGAAGAGGAAGGGAAAGAAATAGCATCTTTAGAATGAAGTTAGGTAATAAATACCAGAAACACGATTATAACTTCCAGCCTATGAGGACATTAGCAAAGATCGTCAAAGAATACGATCTCGTGGTGCACTAGTGTAGAAGACTGAGCAGCATGGTAGTGGGAGCCCAAGAGACCTTTCTAGTTTGTGGCTACCTTAGCTCCCCATTACTAATGCTCTACTCTGCCTAGTAATGGGTGAACAGTAACAACCTGGCCAATAGAAATAACCACACTTCAGTTTTAAAGCAGGAAGATACTTATCACTTTTCTGGATCCAGTTAACATCTGGGTATTCAACCCTTAAGATTAATGTTTATAACGTTGCCTGCCAGGTCTATCTTTATTTCTCCTACATGTCTTGATCAAAGAACAAAGAGTTATATAAGATTGGATTTTACTCCCTTAGTCAAAACAAGTATAGAAAAAAGTTCTTCATTTCCTGTGAACAGATCTGGCTCACTTAGTGTCTTCTCATGTCTTAATCCTAAGCTTACAGTGACCTTAAAGCTTGGCAGTTGTTAACTGCATGTATCCTGACTACCAACAACCAGCAGCAACCACAGCATCCACTGCAGAATCAAAGCAAGGAAAAGGTTTTTCTCATTGCTATTGTAAAAAAAGGAAATAGACTGTTTCGAGATTTTAAGAGCAATTTCTGTACTCAGAGAGATCTTAAAGTTGAAGTGAACTGGGAGTACTCACTAACAGAGACCCATTGATAAGCCCAGAGAATGAAGTGCTGTTCCCATCCAAAGAGCAGATACCCTGCACAGTACAAGTTCTCCCACTTCCACCTCAATCTTGTTCTGACGTCATGTCTAGAACTGAGAAAGTTGCTCAGTCTCCACAGCCATTCAATCATACTATTCTTGGAATTAGATTTGTGCCTTCAGGCCTCAACCAATTCAAGATTCAGTTGTATGAAGCATTCATAACACGAGACAGTCCCTGCCCCAAAGAGCTTTCCATATAAATAGCACTTTCTGAAAGCAAAGAGCTCAGAGTGAAGCTTTGCATTTCTGTATCAGCCTGTCCACAAGGATGCTAATTACTGCCAGGATAACTCTGGGTTTATGACGTGAAAATCTTGTCTACTGGGAATCAAGTCTCATATCCAGCAAAGCAGCCATCAGATGATAGTAACTATTTTTAGGCTACTTCTGACCTTTCAGAAAGTAAGAACTCTTCAAAAGATTATTAAAATACTATGTGAATTATGCTGAGAGTTGAACAGTCTGAAGAAAATGAAACTTCATTTAGTCTTGCATAATGCCTTTGGTAACACAGTTAGATTCTTTTGGCCCACAACAGTCAGATTTTCCATTGAAGTGTCAGGATGTAAGTTGGGCTGGTTATTGAGTAATAGAGAGGGCTTTCTTATTTGTGCAAACTTCCTAACCTTCAAGAGAACAAAGATTAATCAACAACATTGAAGAGGATGTTGTCATGAGATCAGTCATAAGATTTGTAGGGACTCCTGCAGGGGTTGCAATCCTTAAAACTGTTTTGGAATAAAATCTGAGACATGGGAGCACATACAGAAAACATTTTCAAAATAAAATCCAACATAGTTATTAATGACAGAATAAAGGAGGTTCTACCATTGCAGTAAAGATATGAAGAGCAGAGTTCCAAGGCATGAAGAAGATATTGTGAGGTAGAAAGAAATGCAGAGGCAGCCACCTGGTTCTCAGTTTGGCATCTAAAGGACCCACTGGCTTTCAAAGCAAGTACTCCTCATTTTGGGAATGACTCCTGAATCATTGCCAGTGCACCTTTACACTGGCTTCTTGTGCTTCGGGCCATTTCTGTGGTAACATGGAAGCCACATAAAGGGACATCTCTGCACCTTAAAGGTACCTATGGGATTCACAGCTGTGTGGCCAAAAGAAGCAGCTGGTGTGGTTCCAAGAGATCAGGGACAAGATTTCGCAAACTTCCAGATTTCTGACCTCACCCTACTCTACACAGATGCTGAGCAAGCTCTTGAAAATTGCCTCACCGTGTATTTGGGAGGATTTGAAAAGAGGTGGGCTCTGTTGTTAACATGCTGTCTTTGCCTGAGGCCACACTGAGCTGCTTGTGACAACTGCAGCTAAAGAGAACTTAGCAAAACTTCCTAATTAAAGATGGGCCAGTGAGTTTCTGAAATTCCTTAACTAGGAAAGAATCCACCTCTCCCAGCTTTTCACACAAGGCAGCCTCAGATAGGGCAGGGACAACTTTTCAGATCACCTTTTTCTGAGTTGCAAAATGCCTTTAACTGTGGCTTACAATAAGGTGCTTAACACTACCTAGAGGTGGTACAGCACTGCCAAGTTGAGGAGCTGGGCAAGTACCAAGCCATGCTCGTGTTAGAAGATGCCCGCTCACCTCCCTAAAAAATCATTATTTACCTACCAGGCAAAATCCTCAATCATCTGAGTACTGAAACGTGAGGCTTCGCTGCCAGACCTATCAAAACAAGGGATAAAAGGAACAAATAGACAGCAGGAACCACAAAAATGGAGCAGCTGAATTTAGAGAGAGGGATTAACTGTCTAGATAACCTGGGGTGAGAAAGAGAAACAGGGAGAGCTGGAAACAGTTGGAGTTGGCTTGCACAGCCAAGAGATTGAAGAGCAAGTTCCTGATGAGGAACCAAGGGAAGCAGTTATAGGACTAAAAGGCTGGGCTGGATGCAGCAGAGATGGTGCTCCAGCTGGCCTCTGCTGCAGGCAGAGCAGGTAGGTCCAGACCTGCATGTTGTCTGGAAGTAGCACAAGCAGATCAGCCAAAGCCTGAAAGTCCTGGTTTCTCAACTATCCCCAATAAAAATGAACGTGGCACAGGAAGGGATGGTTAAGGCAAGCAAGTGGTCTGTGTGGAATGTTTGTTGAGTTTTCCATGGGCTGCCAGCAGCTCTTTGAGCAGTTCAGAGCAGTCAAAGAAACAAAAAACAACAAAAAATAGGGAGGAAACCAAAAACCACAGGCCAAGCTGAATGCAGAGCAGTGAGGGCTGAGCACAACAGCCTGCAAAGGGCGCCCCTGAGTAGCTGCAAATCACAAAAAATGAAGTGTGAAGAATCAAGATTTGCCTTTGCAGGATCCAGTGGCTGGGGACACGAAGGTGTGCAGGAAGGAAGGGAAGCAGAACCCAGGCTCTGTGCCAACGCAGATAACCAGGGGACCAGAAGAAGGAAACCACAAAGCTCTGCAGTAAACACAGGGATTAGGAGAGGGGGTAGATGAACCAGCCAGACAAAATAAGTGACCCAAAACTCTCTTCTCAAAACTCAGATAAGATTTGTGTTTTAAAAATATACCGTGCTTTCCTCTCCTCCCACTTTATATATATATATATATATAATTTTTTTTAAACACTTTCTGGTTTTGGCCAGAAATGGGTAAGAAAGCGCCAGGATACTGCTAGAAAATCTGTCTGTTCTCACAGTGTTTCTGGACCAATCAGGAGTAGGAGGCAGCTGGACTCTCAAGAGAGTCTGTTTCCATTTAATTTCCAGGCCAGTTTTGCAGACTTACAAGGTTAGGGTAAGGTTAGGGTTAGGTTCTGGGTGCTGCTGAAAAAAAGACCTCCAGCCCTTGGAAACTTTTCTTCTCAGCAGCCAGGAGAAATATTGTAAACACGAAGGGAAGAGACTTGAGGAAACAATGATGTCAGAATAGGAAACATGGAAGTTTAGAGCCTCCCATGCCACCATAACCACTTCTTTTATTCTTTCCAAGGTTAGGCCTCTGTTTTGTAAGAAAAGCTATATAAGCCTATTTAAAGCATTAAGTTAAAGACAACTCCTGAATTATACAGGACAAAACAGAGACTAAGTACAAATTTTTTCATTTACTGTTTAGTGTCGCTGCCACTTCTGTATTTTACACTTAAAAACAAACAAATAAAAAAACCCCACAAATGGAGAAACACTTATCATTGTGAGCAGGGAGATGTAGGTAACATCTGGTTAAAATGCCACAAGATGCCAGAGGGTTTGCCTGGCACGAGGCCCTTGCAGGCTGCTCTCTTACTTGCTAGAATTCCCTGGGGTAGCTGGGGGTGTTTTGGAGAGGCCAGAGAGGAAAAATGTTCAGGGGCTGACGGCTGAAAGGCAGGAAAAGCCTCCCTGAGAGCAAGCAGAAGCAAAAGCAGAGCCTTGTGGGAACTGCTGGCGTAGGTGTAACTTAGAGGCTTGGCTTCTCCCTTCCTGCCGTGGCAGCAGAGCCTGAATCGGGGCGTTCTGACTTTCAGCTCAGCCGGGCTCTGCTCTGGCTGCTCCACAGAACAGCCTGAAGAGGCTGCTGACAACTCTCAGTGTCCCTGAGCAAACGGTGCTGAACCTGCCACTCCAAGGGCTCCTGCAGTCAGCACAGGAATTTGTCTGACTTTTCTTTAGCACTTCCCTGGGGTTAAATTCTCAGCCCTTTTAAATGTATTTGTTTTCTTTCAGCATACCAAAGAAACCACCCATTTAAAAATATTTGCTTTAAAAAAAACCTCAACCCATCCATTTGCAGAGACAAATCATATTTTCTTGAATTCTGGGGAGGGAAGAAGGATCCATACTTTAGATTTTGAAAGAAACAACTTACCTCTAGGTGCAGTTCAGACTTTTATTTTCAGATTTTTGTTCTAATGAAAGAAAGAAAGGTACTTCAGCCCAACTCTTTCTCTGCTGCCAGCACCACTTTCAGTACAGAGGAAGCTACACCTATCCCCACTCTCTGTTTATGTGACTGGCATATCCAAAGCAGAAGGACTGCAGCAAGATGTCCCATACCAGGCACAGAGCTAGCAAGAGACAGAAACACAGGATATAAAAGCAGCTGCCTGACTTAAGGTAAGTGATGGCCAAACATGACGCATAAAACCCAGATTCTGAGAACTCCAAAATACTTCTCAGCAAAAGCAAATTCAGAATAAGCTCACACTGACCTTATCAAAAGACAGTGGATAGGAATAGTTGTCATCTCTCCTAATACTGTTTCTAGAGCATATTTAAGAAACAACTCCCACCTCTGAGTCAAGCAGACACAGGAATTTCTGAATACAACTGCATGTTTCAGAGACCTTCCAAGGTCTGAAAATTCTTGTTTACAGGAGAAACTTCTTTGTAGGCACAACCTGACCTAACAGATGTTCACATTTACACCTGCTTTCCTCACTTTCCTCCCTACATGCATTTTTTGTCACGTTTATTTAGGAATTCTGTCCCCTTCCATTCCTCAGTTAAGACAGGCATCCAGGACCTTCTGTGGTCCAGGAGGTCTTACAAAGCCTCTCTGGAGAAATCTCCCTTCTGGAAGATTTTTGCCTGTTTGGCAAGAGCATAAATGCAAATGCAAAGAGCTGCTTTGGAGACCCCCTTGCAGGGATCAGAACCTGACTATGGATGCTCCTGCCATGGGCAGCCTGCCCCAGGTGACCTGCCTGAGCAGGGGTGGGACAAGGGCACATCCAGAGTTCCCTTCCAGCCACAACCATTCCCTGATTCTCTGGGTGTGAGCCCAGGACTGTGGGTGACAGAGGACAGCAGACATGGGGACAATGCATTTTATCCGCACTGACATTTTTTCACACACTCCTGTCCTCATTTGCCTCTGCACAATCCCGTGCCTCTTTTCCCAGTGTTCCCTGCTCTGATGTTCAGCCACTTCATTCTCTTTCTCCTCTATGGTGTTTATCATGCAGGTGAACCCTGAAGACAACTTTGCAACAATTCACCAAGAGTTTCCACTCAGACATGGAAAGTAAAGAAAAATCAGTTGGAATTTTGTCAGTCAAGACATTTTGGAAATATCCATGGGGATACTGTCAGGAAGGAAACACTGAAAAGCTAGCAACAGACATGCTGCTTAAAATTCATGTACCTCTCCCAAACTTGGACTTGCTTTCCCAGAAGACATCCCATATTTATTTTTTAAGAATCTAGGAAAGTTGTGAAAAACAAGCTCATCAAGTCAAGAGACAAGGTGCAACCTTGACTGTGAAACAGCTATAAGATTTCCAGTTGCCAGCTATGTTACACCATCTCCCCAATCATTTTTTTGAATCATACAAAAAAAACCCTACAGGTTCTATTAAAAATTAACAAATATTATACATGTGCCTGATTTATCTACAAAATTATTCTAATTGGAAACAAAGAAAGAATGAGGGCTAAACATTCATAAATGTTACAGGTAATGGAAAAGTGGGCTGTTAATTTTCAGGACTGCATAGATGGAAAAAAGGGCACCAATGGATATCCAAAAACTACCATAACTGACATGTAATTTAAGCTTAATAAACGTATTATAATGTTAAAGTAGTCATAATATGCTAAATTATGAATGCTAAAAGGTGGCCCAGAGCTAGGAGAGGAATCAAGGATGAACCATCTGATGGTATTCATTATATAAGGTGCCATCTACTGTCTCAAAAGAAAGCATTTTAAAACCCTTCAAAGATACAGAGCATTTGCTAAAAAAAAACTTTTGAACACCAGCATCTTGGTTTTGAGATTATTCAAACAGCAGTACCCACTTACTTCTGGGGAGAAGGGCAACTACACATTATGATACATAAATATACATGACCTCTTTGGTGTTATATGCTGCCAAATAATTACCAGAATCACAAAGCTAGCTAAATGTTGGAATTATTTGGTCGTATTCAAGTACTGTGGGTTTTAACACTGACAGAAATGCTCAAGGCCTCCAACCTCCAAAAGTACAATTTTAAGTCATAACCAGTAGTTGTAAATTAACATTGTGAATGTTATTTGGTTACCCCATAAACTCTTTAGCACTGTAATAACTTTTTTCAGTACTCTGAGTGTTGACCTAATGACTGCCCTTAGTGACTCGAGAGTGGGGTTTATGTTTGTAGTGCTGAACTTTAAGGATTCTTTGAACAAAAGCCACAAGACAGATACATAATGCATCTAACACTCCACTGGGGAACTCACCAGAAACACGAATTCTTTAGCCAGTCATGCAGTTGTAGGCCCCACCAGATGCAAGAAAATACCCTAATTAAACCGCCCATTCTTCCCAATAATTTTAAATCACAGAGAGAATAACCATTTTGGCTGGTTCGGTAATGACATTTACCTGTCTAGGAAGGGAAGAGTTAATGGACACAGCAGATGATGGACTTTCCCTGGCCCTCCTGGAACCCAGAGCTGGCAGGCCCTTGCCAGCAGCAGCTGCAGCCTCGCTGGCTGCCTGCTCCCAGCTCAGCTGCCACATTTCATGTCAGGACACATGTCCTGACACAGGAACCTCTCCTGGCCCAGCAGCTGTCTCTTGTACTGGACTGCCCAGCTCACTGCTCCAGAGAGCAGCAGTTTCTCCCTGCTCCAATTCTCCTTGCACACATTCGTGCTGTTTATGGTTCCAGGGTGCCCTGGGCATAGAGGGATGGTGCACTTCCAGGCTACCTCTGCTCAGGTGAGAAACCAGAGTAGTTTTGTTCTGGCATTCAGGCTGGAGACCAGGTAATCCTGTGAGTGAGCTGAACAGGTCACACTGAGTTTGCAGTTTGTAACTGCTTTCAGAGAGAGAGCAGTTACAATTTCATAACAAACTTCAAAATCAGTATGGTAAACACGTGCCCGAGTCAAAGACTCCTCTCTGAAGGATAGCACAGATAGCCATCTTCCTAAGTAGATTTTTACTTCATTTAGTGGAAGCAAAATAGGGTGGATGAGTGCTGGGAGGTGCCTGAGTGAATTCACATTCAGAAGTAAGGCTCTTATCCCTGCCCTCTCCTCGCTGCAAAGCCAAGGTTAGATCCTGTTCAGCTCACAACAGCACCATGTGGTGCCTTTCAGAGCATGAATGCCAGTTTTTTACTGCAGGTGCTCTTGTGGTGTGGCCACGGGAGGAAAGCGATAACTGACATCCTCTTCCATTCAATTTACAGTCAAAAGAGCGTTTGTAATTTAGCAGTTGACTGGCTGAAGCTCAGCCCATATGGTAGCTGTTGTTCAGCAAAGGAAAAAAAAAAAGTACAGTACTTAAACCGGAAAGAACAGGCAGTCTGTGCATCACACTCCAGGCTTCAAGGGGGTTCTGGCCCATTTTCATTCATATTTAAATGTGCACGTTCAAGCTGGGGACAGGGACATGGAGCCACATTTCCTAATATTGCAAATCACTGCTTTACTTTAGGGTCTTGTGTGTTATACACAAAGAGGGGAAAAAAAAGGTGAATGCAGATCTGTATCGGTGTCCCATGAGGAATGCTGAACGTTAGAAGCGAAACCAGCTGGAAAATACATAAAGAGCACAACAGACTCCAGTCTGGTTCCTTTTTCAGAATATTGCTCTCTCATTTGCCTTCTGATTGCAGCTCTAAGCGGCCCTTAAGTCACTGTCTACAGCACATAATTCTGAACACAAAGAAAACAAAGACAAACTTCCCAGATAATTTTAAATGTATCTATGAGGTGAAATGGAAATGTCTGGACTTGTGAGTAAAAAAAAAAAAATCACTGTTTCTTTCAGTCTTTTTAGACAAAGACAGGCTGTTATCAGTATTTCCTTAAAAACATTAAAAGAAGTTGAGAGTGGCAAATATCTCCCATGGAACATAAACAACAAACTGAAAGAATGACATTAAAAATAAAAATGGTAGAACAATGATTTCAGGTTAGTTTTAGCTTGGGGAGAGTATTGAAAAGAAATCAATACAGGGTACACTGGCACATGCAATTTTGCTGCTCTTTTGACTTATATTCTACAGCTATAAAGCTTCCCAAGAAAACAGGGAATAAAGAAGAATGGAAAAAAAGAGGAAAAGAGAGAGGGAAAGAGGAAAGGGAAGGGGAAGAGGAAGGGGAAGGGAAAAGGAAGGGACCAAACCTCATCTCTGTTGCTTGGATTTCACTACTCCAGTCAAGTTTTTTAGAAGATGTATGGTATCACTGGGGACATGGAGTTGACACGACTGAAAGGGGAGATGTGGTTATTAAAATTATGATTAGCAATTACAACTGCAGGGCTTGTGAAATTATGCTTTTCCTGTGCAAACGCATCCCAGAGACAGGAGCTTCACAGAAATTGTATTTGCACATCACTGTACACACTGGCAGCTACTGCCAAGCAGATTCAATTTTTGTCCATTTGCCCTTTAGTTTAGGATACGACACAGACCACATTAATAAGCCAAAAAGGACATGTGCCAGCCTAAAAAAAAAAAAAAAAAAAACCTAGTAAAATACAATTTCTGCATCCTTCCAATTAGCTCCCAAATTATCCAGTGTGTGTATTTTGCAATCCCAACTTCTTAGGAGCTTCTTCTCTTCCTCTTGTATGTGAAAAACACACAAACAGAACAGGAAACTGTCCGAACATGCAGGAGAAATAGTGAAAGTGACTGTACACAAATTGGTCTCAGACACACAAATAACATGAAAACACTGCTCTGATTTGGTTATTTTAATGTCATCATATGAGGCATTAATTAGGCATTAGAATTTAACACCAATAACACAAGAGACCTGGACTGCTCAAAATGTAAAATGCACAGAAGTCAACACATGGATGGACTGATGAAAGAAGCTTTCTCTACTTCAATCCAGCAATAAACTGTGGCAAGAATATTCAATTCTTCAGACTCTTTGCAACACCCTGGATGCCAATATGAAGGTATTTACTAGAGAAACTGATAGGCACCATTCAGAGGTATTTTGAAAGAACCATTTGCAAGCAAGCAATTTTACATCCACTAAAACCCTGCTGTGTTAAATGAGAAAATTGTCTTTGTTGGTTCATGCAAAATTGGCCTTTTCTATGAATAAAGGCCATTTTGCTGTGGCTGAAGTGATATATCTATTCTTTGCAGTGTTTCTGCAATTTAACAGTTGGTCACTGTGGAAAAGTATATCCTTTTGCTGTTGTGTTTTCAAGCTAATTAATAAAGGTTTTTTAGATCACAGAATTAAAGAAGACACTAAAGTTACATCTGAGGTAGATGTACATGTGCATACTATATGGGTTGGCATAGAAGAGACATGTTAGGAACAAAAAATTATTATCCAAGGTAATATATTCAAGTTTATCTATGATTATCCAAGTTTACTACCTTTAAAAAGTAGTTTTGAGCAGCTAAAAGTTAGTTACACGTCTCACGATATTAATATAAGCATTCTCTTATTCCATACTGTATTTCTGCAGGCTTCATCAGCAGGGTCAGGAGTCAACATTACTGATTTACAGTCTGCACAAAGGATGATGTCACTGAAATATGAAGAAGGTCAGAATCCCCAAAGAGAAATTACCGCAACAACAGAGTGAGATCATTGCATACACTTATCTGCTCCAAGGGGCAATAATCAAACAGACCTACATGTAAAGCCTAAACTGAGCATTAGATAAAAGCTACAGAGCAGTATTTTCCCAAGGTAATACAGCAGAGTGCTGTAGATTTTGTACTGAGCTTCACTCTTGAAAAAGCTTACTCTGCAAGGGTCCCAATCCCATTTTCTTCCCCTTAAAACATTACACAGAAAACGTTATACACATATGTGAATAAAAAACCTGGTTCCCTTTCAAATAGAAGCACTGATACCTACATGGAACTAAATAATGGGGCTCATTAAAAAAGGGGTTTGACTTTGATCTTTCATGTAAGGTTTAATATAAAGGTTTTCCCTGCACTGAAATTCTACAGGCTGCTCAAGATTGGGAAATCTGTACCAAGAATAAAATCCCCCAAAGATCCTCAACCAGAATAAATACTTAAATTTCCCTGATCTGCAAGAGCTACAACATTGGCTAACTAATGTTAGCTACCAAGACAAGAAAATTACATAAGTTATACTGTATGAGAAAACATCCACATTTTTGTTGTTCTACCTTCTGCAACATCTTCCTATGGATACAGGGGGTAGAAGTTGTTGTGCTGTGGTAAAAAGAAAATCTCTACAGAACAGAGAGTGCTGCTAATCATCTGCAGTAGAAATGAGCGATTCATCAAAAATTAAATAAGTTTAAGATGAATTTGTAACCAAGGTCTCCTCTTAATTACAAGTGGTGTCAAGTTGTTAGCTTGTCTCTTTCATCTCAAATAAATATGAATTGCCAAAGTTCAGTGCTTCTGAAGTGAAAAAGATGTCCTATCTTTACAAACATTCAACAAAGAATTGCAATTGTGATCCCACACGAGAGAAGCAGCTTCCTGGACGTGGGTGTTTCATTTAAACTTTTAAGAGGACATCAAAACACATTTACATGTATATAGATCAGTGCTTCCGCTGGGTGATTTAAATGCATCTTACAGCTGTGGAGAATTACTTTCTCAGTATTCAAAACATCCCTCTTAAAAAGAGGAATTATTAACTTATTTCTTTCTTTTTACACACATCAATAAAATCAGCCCCACCTCAGAACACCCATATTTCCTTAGCAGCAACCCTCAAGCTCCCTCTGTTTGCCCTGTCCCAGATACTCCAATACTTCTGCCTGGCAAACATTCCATGCACACCGAGTTCAGGGTGGGTGCTCAGTGGCACACACGGCTCACACCCAAGCCCACCTGAAGCCATCACAGATCCCAGCACAGGAATCCTGAGTTTGTAAAATCAGATCTTTCCACTACTGACTAACATGAGTGTGCTGGAAGAACGACCATCATGAGGAAACCATCATCTACAAAACCTGCTGACTCTGGGTGTGTCTTCTAGAACATCCAGATAATTTATTTTTATTTTCTTTTAAAAAAACAAAGAAAACCCAAGGTTGTTTCTTTAGCTGAAATGGGAGTGTAGAAAATCAGTTTCGGACTTCTTCCCTGGGTAGTTCAATGTCTGCTCACTCTGCAGCTCATCTGTGTGGGTGAGGGCAGTGATGCAGCTCTATCAGCTGATCGCAGGAATGTGATCCATTAGAGAACCATCGTGCCCTGAGGGACCCAACAGAGGGTATGTATGGAAGGCTGCGTGAATTAATGCTGCACAGACCGGTAATGACTTCTGATTAGATAATATAATACATCCCTGAGCAATCAGCACAGAATAAACACCCCACATTCTGCCACCAGTTCCTCCACTGCTACACAATTCACACGTTATGCACTTCACTTCCCCCAAGTACACATTTGATTTTTTAAACATTGTACAGCAAAATATGTGATGTTCAGAAAGACATTTGCCAGGGCAGAATGAGGAGAGAAAATACATTTTTTACTGACTTGGTGAGCTCCTGGGATGTTGTCCCCCATTTTTGCATTTCAAGAGAAAAGCAGCATGCTCTTTGGGAGTGTCACTGGAAGTCAGTGATGATCATCACCAAGAAATTTGATACAGCAGCATCAGAAAAGGAAACATGGCACAATAGAGGAAGCCCCCATCTTTGCCTCGAAAATATACCTATAATTCATAAGATTTGGTTAAATCCATGGAGTAAAAGGGATAGAAAATAAACTAGCTCTCCTTACTTTGCTATAATTCCAAAAATAAGCTTTTTAGAGTATAACAACATAAAACCAACACAGCTTAAAGCCATGGAAAATATATTTTGATTTCAAATTAATAAATGTTGCAAAATTTCAATCTCTTAAGTAGCAGGAACTCGTTATTTCTGCTAACCTCCTCTGTAACAACTCCACCGACCTTTCTAAAACAATGTTTCTTGTAGCAAAAAGGCCTTTGAACTTACCAAATTCTTATTTTCTCTTCTACAATCTTACCTCTGGTTGCACAACTCTCAAAAGTGAAGTTTGACCATTCATCCAGTAATCATCTTTCTCTCTTCAGCCCTGATAACTGCTTAATCTACAACAGCACTTATTGTCCACAAAAGCAGAGCAAAAAGCTTATTCAATGACTTTTTTGCCCTCCATTACTTATTCAGGATGATTAAACCTGATCTGGAATAATTTCAAATTGATTTTTATGTCTGAAATATCAAACACAACAACTTACCATTTCTCTCCCTTTTGTTGGAGTGCTGAGTAATTATGTTATAAAAGACTTAAACATTTAATCTTTTTCTCTGTGAAAAGAAGAATGGTCAATTCACAGGAGCCAGTGAGAGGAGGAGAGCTCCAGTTCAGTTTGCAGTCCCATCTGGTAGCCCTTTGCCCAGACCCACAGAGATTCAGCCTGAGCACTTCAAGGAAGTGATGACTTACGATTTCTCCAGTAAAAGCACAGCACACACACACTGGTTTGCTCCGAGTCAAACTGAGGGCTAAGAGAGGGCTGTATCACGAGAGAATGTTCAAAAAGTGAAATCCAAGGTCTAAACATGAAAACAGAACAAACTTTTCCTTAAACATTTACCCTGATAAAAAGCAGGGGTAACTCAGCATACATTGAGCAAAAAGGGAAAAATCAAGACTGGCATTTCCCCCTGCAACAGCTCAATATTTTAGCAGATTTACTGTCAGCCTCCAGCCCTTCTGCTTTGGATCATGCAGACTTAGATCAAGAATTAGATCTAGGGAAAAAGGCATCTGTTCAGGAACTATTAGCAGCTCTTTGTTTTATAAAGTGACCAATGTTTCCAAAGGATGCAACATCTTTTCTTTTTCAATAAGGATTTTGCAAGAAGCTTATCTGCAATGAAAAAAACACACCACCACTTTTTACAAAGTATTACAAAAGTCATTTTACAGTTACAGTAAAAGACCACAACACAGACATTAAGAGTCTGTCCCTCAAAACCACAGGTCTTTAATTTACTTGGTGGTTTGGGATTTTTTGTTTGTTGTTTTTAAAGTAAAATACTATATTTGGGGGTTCTTGTATGCATTTATTTTTTCTGCCATCATGGTGAAGCTGCAAACATTTTCATGTTTTTCTCTAATTTGGTGCCAACATCCAACTGGAAACTTTTTAATGAAAACCAAGATTCTGATGAAATAAAAGACCTGTGGTTTTTAGGAAAAACAAAGCATCACAAGATATGTCATAAAAACACAGGGTTGGCAACAGTAACAATCTTATGTACAGTAGCCTGCTATTTATAGGTGCACTCACAAGTCTGGAGACATATTTCTGCTCTCCAGTAACAAACCTAGGAAGAAAAAAGGCCCAGCAACAATTATCACAGATACCTGTCACTTTTTAAGTCAGTAACAAAATGAAAGTGGCCCAAAACCTAGATCCTCATCTGGCAGAAATCAAAGAGGATTCAACTGCAGTCACACAAACAACAAATTACACAAAATGAGATTCTGGTCCTAAAACTCTCTAAGTCCTAAAAACTAAAGCCTTGACTGTATTACAAAAGGCACTTCCATGTAATGGGCAGCAAAGGGAGGGATATAAATTCCTTTATATATCCAGGGGGTGCCTCTGCCACACCAAGGCCAGAGCCACAGCAGTCCATGGCTGCACTGAGGGGTGTCTCTGACACTGCACATGTGATTTTCATACTCTTCAGTGACTCTGTCAACTGCTCAGTAATTTCCTTCACTGAACAGCTCCTCTTTTCCTTATAAGCTGAGGTTTAAGTTAATATCCACCTCCAACTCTTCTGGCTCATTTTCCTGTGGCTGCCTGCTCACAGGACACCCTCTGGGTCAGCACAACCCCACAGCATGGACTGGGGAATGTGGCTCTTTTTTTGATTGTACAACGGTGATTCACACATAATACGATGACACTGCTCAAGTCCAAACTCCTAACATCAATACTAAATTACTAAAAGCAAGGAAACCTTTCAGACATATTTAGAAGATGCAGCTGTTTGATTTTTTTTTTAGTTACCTGTCAAGAAATGCATAGTTTAATTCTTTCTGACCAGAGAAATGTGTTGCCTGCAAAAGCAGAGCTCAGCTTGTCAGCCACCAACTCTTTGTCTACACAGCTAAGTAACTGTGACACTGTGATGTTAATCACAGTTTTAGTATTTTCTCTTTGGTTTGGAAGAAATGATGCTGATAAGCTCAAGTACAAGTGACAGCTATCAGAGAGCGGGATAGTTACTGTACTCCCACATTCTATAGCCCAAACTCCTGCCAGCCCAGGATAGCAGAGGCTTCTTCATGTGCTCTGGGGTGCTCAACCAAGAAAACCCAGGAACAAATGAACAATTAAGGAATTTCCCTTACAGTATTCTCTTACTTGAGAAAGAGTAAGCTCTGTAGTTTCATGGTGCTGGGCCTCCCACCTTCAGGCAGTCTCAGAACTGCATCCCCAGTGGAGCTCAGAACACCAACCCTGCAAAATATACTTCCATTCAGTTCTTCAGGCTCCCTCTGTCCCAGCAACAAGCTTCAACAAGAAGCCATGATTTCCTGGAAGGTCCTGGCAGAAAAGGGATTAAAAAGGCTATTTAGAGCTGCTTTCTGTAGTCAGTGAACTGGTACCCCAGGAACTGCTGCTGCTGGGAATGCACAGCCCCCTTCCACCATGCTCCCTGAAATGATGAGCCTGTCACAGTCTTTTTATTGAAATTACAGGACAGCAAAGGAGACAGAGGCTTGTTTCTTCACACTGTCCTTTGCAGAAGCAAGTTCCACAGAAGGGCTGCTCTGACTAGTAATACACTCTGCCTGTCAAGGCAGCCTATCTTCCAAGGAGCACACTCACACACTATCTATTATTCAACACTTCTAGAGCACAAAGCAATCTCATTATGCAATGAAAACATCTCCTATAAAGGCATCTATGCAAGTGTGATGGGTTTTTTTCCACAACATTTTTACATTTCTCTTCCAGCCTTCCCCTTTCACACCAGCTGCATTCAAACTACTCGCTGGCCTTGATGCTTACAATGTTGGATGTGATAGGAACAGACTAGACATTGTTTTAACACAGAAAGGTTAATTTAAAATAACCTTCCTAAGCTGTTCATACTGCAAGACAGCAACATTACAAGGAGAAGACAGGGATTCATAAATAGGATCAGCTTTCAATCCTCAGAGCAGTGGTAACTGCACTTGTCATGAACACTCTGTGCTGAGTCTCCAGGGGAAGCGCAGCTTCAGCTGCCGCTTCCACAGCTCCTTCTGTCAGTCACTCACAGGAGCAATGCCACGTTTTCCTCCTGAAGAACTGCTCTTGATCTCCTAAAGGTAAATGCTACCATGACAAGAGATGAAAGGCAGAAAATGCTCCATAGGATGCCTGCTACTGTATTTCAGCACCAGTTGGTTTTTGATGTATCTGTATCCCCCAGTAAATGAACCAGCCTTTGAAATTAGGCTGATTGTTATAAAATCATCATTTAAAGAAGCCTTAGAAAGATTTAAAAAAAAACCCCAGGACTTACAGTCACACATATGTATTAGAGGCAACCAAAAACCACTACTTAAGGGCTCTATCAGTCTTGCCGTAAACATTTTTTGAGGGATATTTGTCATCTCAGTCTCCACTCCAACATGACTGACCTTGACTTTGCATCCTCACCTTTGAACAAAGCAGGAATAGTATCTCAGAGGGCTCAGGAGATAAGTCTAGGCAAGAAGTTACACTGCCTTCAGATGCAGCAAAGGATTAGAATTCCTGAAGCTGTCATGGACTTAGTCAAGGCCTTTTAAAGCATAATTAAATCTGCTTCTTCCTCCTAATCAACCTTCTTACAGGTCCACAAAGACAGCATTTAGGCAGCCCTGTATGATGGCCACTCCGAACTATTTTCTTGAATCCTACAATGAAAAGACCACTGAATGTTCTCTTTTCCAAATGCCATAAAAACATCATACTGAGTTAAGAAGGCCAGGGATCATTCTGTGCTACCCCTCTGAAAAGCCTGTTGCTTACTCCACAGCCACCTTTTTAGATTAATACTGTGGGCTTTCTCTTCTATTTTAAGAAAGTTATAATCCAGAATTACTGTTTCCATGAAAATGTGGCAGAGGGGACAATGAACCATATAACTGTCATGGAATCACCACTAAAGCCCAGAAGTTTCTTAAGGCTTGTATCTAACTTTGAGGCCTCTTCTATAGCAAAAAAAAAAAAAACAAAACAAAACAAAATATTCGAATGTAGCAGTTCACACTGGCATAAATCATTTAGAAGGCAGTGATATAACAGTGATTTATTCATTACCTTATTTATTACAGTGCAAAAGAACCATATGAAAAATTCTGGAAAGGGCTCTCCACAGATGGGAAAAAGCCAGCACTGAACTGGTGAAGAAGAACAATCTGCCTTCCATTTGTAATTCCACCTGAGAAGATGCAGATTTGAGCTGCGCTCTGTGGCCACTTCACAAAAAAAATACTGTAACAGTACTGAATTCCCCTCCTCCTCAGGTAGCAAACCTGTGTGAGCATGTAGGAAATGCAGGGCTTCTGACTAAAGTTTCATTTTTGCTGCCTGGGCAAATTATTATTTATTGTTACCCTTTTTACACCAGCAGCTTTTCTGGGGAAAAAAAATGCATCCACATATCTCACTGGAGAACAGTGAGAGATGTCACTTTGTAAGGGTGAAGGACAAGGCTTTTACAAGGCCATGAAAAATGCTAACAGGAAAATACTACTGAATTTTGCTTTTTTCTTTCTTTTTTGGTTCAAATTCCAGAATCAGCAAGTCTTTATGAAGATAAGCAGTTTCAGTACAATGAAGTAAGAGGATAATAAAAATATTCCTCTAAAGAATCAGTGGGGTGTTATACAACTGGATCTTTGGTAAAATAGGAAATGAGGGAGGAGAGATGAGGGGAAGAAAGGATAAATTAACAAACAAACAAACAAATAAATAATGAAGCTCCTGTAGGAAAACAGCATCTGTTGAAATAGAAAATCTCTGTCAAACAGCCCAAACCACAATATTTCATGGTATCTATTTTTTCCTATTAGTCATGGTTTGCAGGAGTTTTATGACCTTGGAATGATACAGCTGTAAAAAACCAAAACCTTTTCAATTTATTAATAGTTGCTATAAAAATAAATACTAATTTTTATCTTATCTACTTTTGAGTAAATCCAAAGTAGCATGAAGCAAATCAAAAAGGACACACTCACAACAGAAGATATGACTAAGCCACATCAAGTAGATAAGAGACCAAACTTCAGACACGCTGCTAACTCAAATTGGTATTTACATGTAAATATTTTATCTTGCACATAAACTATTTGTCTCAACACCAGTAAGATCAGCGAGGCCTACACAGACAACTCACGTTAGCACTGGAAGTGTTTTCCTTCTCAGGGCTGTACTGAAGCAGCACATCACAGATACTGCAAATTTGAGGAGTAGAACTGGTGAAGAATAGCACAATATGAAAAGTACACACTTTTCATCATTATCCCAACATATCTATGTATGGTTTCAAGTAAGAGATTCTACTCCAAGGACCAATTTCAAAACATTTTATGAATACCAAAGGATGATGTGCCAACATTACAACAGGTACTAAAAAGCCCTTATCCCTGTTTTCCTGACTATCCCTCTCCTATACATGATTCAACAAAGAGAACTACACTCTTCTGCCTAGTTTCAACTCTTGGTTTTCACAGGCAGTCTGCTGTGAACAAGAACCAAAATGAATCAGAAGCTATGTGAGAATTCAAACTATGCATTAAAAAAAAAACGGTGCTGACAAAATAATCCAGCTCATTCACATCCTATCCTCCACATGCTCTTCTGTTTCTGCTTCCAAAGGAAACTAGGAAGAAGCACAGAGAAGTTTAACAGCATTCTGAACCAAACTGAAGTTGGAAAGGAGAAACCCTAAAAGAAGCAGCAAAACTATCAGATACCTTGCCTAAAGAATTTAGGTTGATATGATCAGGGCCAGGAGAAAAGTCACTTGAGTTCTCAGTTTGAATTCTGCTGCCAAGTCCACTGTGGGAGGTTTTAAACAGACCTGCAAGCTTCTAGTCCCATCTGTAAATGGCACTTGTCTGGCACTAGGTTTAAAAATGAAACAACATTTCAGACAGATATATTGGAGGAAGCCCTCTCTAATCAAGAGTGCTGTTTTACTTCCAGAGTTTCCAAGTACAATGTACTTTACTTCCTGCGTAAAGTATGGGAAGAAAATTGATGTCCAGGTTTTCATTTATATTGGAGATACTCACTCCCCTCACCCAGCCTGTGGAAACTGAAGTTTTTAATAAGGTGTGTTCAAAGGAGGGAAAAAAAGACAAATCTTGCTCAGTTTTTTGCAGTGCTCAGTCTTTCACATATGCTATTTTTGCCCTCTGATTTAAAGAAGATACATTACTGCTTTAGATAACTGCTTACCATGAGGAATGGAGTAAAACAAATAGTTTAGAAATGCTTAATAGGCTTACATATTTGTATATAGGTAACTATAGGAAGTATGGGTAAGAAACAAATGCATTACAGAAAGTAACTTAAAAACCAGTCAAAACCATTAAAGAGCTAAATTTCGTGTATGGTTTATTTGCAACAAGCTAGCTAACCAGCTCTTACTGCAACTACATGTGACAAATCAGAAAGAAACAAATTGAATTGGGAGTTCCTAATCCTTGTGACAGGACATTCAACAGGGTATTAAATTTTAAAAATTGAGACCAATTGCAATGAATATGCCTCTATTTTATTTTAATAAATAAACTATTTTCTCTGTACAAAAGTTGGAAAGGCTTAAGTTTATTAAAACATAAGCCACAGACGAAGCATGTAAGAAAAAAGGTATCAAAGAACAAAGTCCAGATGTAATTTTGCATCTGCTGCATATAAAACACTCCACCCACACTTAGCTGAGTCAGGAGAGAAAGGGGGCAGACACAGCTACTTGTTTCTGCTGAGAGTTCTTTGCTTCTCAGCATGCTCCACGATTTTTTCTTCCACATACAGCCCCTTCCTCTTCCTCACTGCATTCATGTACTTGCGGGCCTGGTTCTCCGAGTCTGCCTTCTCCCCAAAGTGCAAATATTCCTCCTCAGTCGTTGGGACCCAGAACGGGTCACTTGAAATGATCTACAAAAGGAAACAAGGAAAAAACAGTAAAATAGTACAGAAGTTTATTAGCATATATCAAGTAATCAACTGCTGAAGTAGAGAAATGGAAGTAGAGCAGATCAAGTTGTCTGCAAAGCCTGCAATTAGCTATTGAGGCAGAAAACAACAGGTAAGACACACTCGGCAGCTCTTTTCCTAAGAAGCCCACAATAACTTTTTGAATTCAGCTCCAATTATCTGCACAGTTTTTTCTCAAAGTAATTTTAATTGCCCATCAGCAAACAGCATCAAATAACGTCCAGAAAATTCTCAATTTTCAAGAGAGAACTCCTTATTTAGAATATTATCGCACCACAATTTTATTAGAATTTATCAGAACAGAAGATTTCTGCTCGTTTCTGTGCCCTACGTTTCCCAATCCCAATCCCGAGTTGGACAGATGGTTTAAAAATCACTTTTTCTGGTTGTAACATATTTAGCAGAGCTGTTCTTGCAGCTTTTTAGCCCTCATCTAGAACAGATTTTAGATCTAACATCATCAGAGAATAACTGGACATGCCTTTATCCCCAGTTCATCCTATACACCCCACCCTTCTGGGACTACCATAGAGGGTGTTACACAGAACGTTAAATATGAACAGAGGAAGGGATGGATTTGGCCATATTATGTTATACAGGTTCTACTGCAAATTTCAAAAATACTTATTTTACTTGATTGCAGATTTCCTCACAAGATGCAGTTCCAGGTAATACATTTTTACTAAAAAGAAAACCCATAGGTAATACCATACTCATTTCTTAAACAAAAACCTCATGGAAAAAGCAGTCCAGACAAGTATTAGTTACTGCAAGAATCACTATAGTTATAACAACTAAGCATATTACTCTATAATAATTTCTGAAATATTAGCACTAGCACTAATAACTGACAAGGAGAGAACAAGTTTTCCTAAATTACCAACTTTAGCTTAATGTTACA
>WEKY01049913.1:3978-15112 GCA_013390045.1 Picathartes gymnocephalus
TTTTTTTTATTATTTTCAAAAATTTATTATGTATTTCATTGTATGTCTGCTGCTGTTTAGTTATACAAGACAATTTTACTGGATGTTTTAGGTAAGGAGCATAAAGTTTCAGAATTGGCTAATATGTTGTTCTCAAGTATCTAAGTGGTTCTCAGCATGCTTTCAAAAGGGATGTTAAAAAGAAAATTTTATTAAAAAACCTTTTGCTTTTCATGTAAAGACATCATGAAAAGCTGCTTTTTCCCCAATAGGTTTTCCAATTTTTTTTTATTATTTACTGTTAAAAATGTACCTTATTTCCTATAGGTTATCTATCTTCATAGTCTAAGTATGGGATCTACTTTTAAATTTTTTGCAGTGTCAGTGCTCAATTAACCTTCCAAATGTCTGCTGAGTATGCAATATGAGCATCTGAAGTACTGTCGTTAAAGAGCCTGCTTTTTCATTTCATTTAGTTTTCTCCTTTCCACTTTTCCAACACAGTATTTAAAAATACTGGAATAGAAATAATGTCTTTTCAGAAGAGTTTCTTTTATGCTCCAGGTCAAAGTAGTATCACTGCCTGCATTGCAGACTTTACAGAAGTCGCTTCTATTAATGACATTTGCCTTTGTCAGCTAATCTGATGAGTCCATCAGACATCATGTTTTAACAAGAACTTTTTTCCTGAGAAGTCCAGGAGAGCATTCTTCACGTTTGTGTTCTTTTTATAGAATTTCTCTGTGTGCTAGACTAAATTTCAAGCCCATAATCAGGTGAAACTCTGGTCATTACTAAGCAGCACAGAATCTAGGACCTACAACATTTTCTAATTAACTACCCAATATCTTATGATTACCTTGTTATTTAGAGCAAGTTTCCACTTGCATAGTTTAGCTGTCATGTTAAATGATGCCAAATGCAATTGAGTGGTGGCCTGACATTTATGAGAGATGTTTTCAAACAATTGTTTGAGTGGTTCTCAGATGGAGCTTTGGAGTGCAGAATCTATTGTAGATAGAAATAAAGCAATCATCCGAAGTCCGGTGAGCTAATAATTGTTAATAGGCACACAAATGTGAAGACCGTAGGGCATTAATTAGTGCTCCTGGTAGCTGTCATATGGAAGTATCATCAGTTGAAAAGGTCACTTGAATGTTCTTACAGTGAGGACAGCAGCCTTTGTATAGTTTCTGGAATCTCTCCTTCTCTTCCTTGTAAGAAAACTCAGGAGAATTAGTAGAAAACTTGTGGTCTTGTGTACTGATATTTTTTGACCTGAAGAGAAGATCTGGTTCTATCGGGATGAATATAATTGACCTAAGGTTACTACTCCACTTTCCATCCTTTGTACTGTGGTCTATGAAAATGAATTAGAGATCAATATTTACAAAGCCATCATCTGAAATAAACTAACAGTATAACCTGCTATTAGCAAGATTTTTCACACAAGTTTGTGTGACATCATTTCTGCATCTTTGCTGGCCTCTGGAAGACTTTAGGATTGCAATTATGATGTCTATATTATATTTACATACTCTCTATTGATTCAAATGAGGTACTCCATGGCTGTATTCTCAGTCCCACCTGACACAGACTCAGAGCTGACAGTTGAGCATGGTCCCTAGAAATGTGAAAGAAATGGTGACATCATGTAAGTTTAGGAGCTTGTAGCCTAGCTCAGGTTTACTTTACACTTCCCATCTTGTGTGCACTGTCACGCCAGTCCTCCTGCCAGAAAAATTTTAAAGGGATTGAAGTCAGCATCATTTCCTCTTGAAAAGGTGAGAGCTGTTCGAAACAGCAGCCTAAACAGAGATCAGGATTTCATAGAACATGATGGCTAGAAATTGCTCCTGTAGAGTTACCTTATTTTCTAGTTTCAGTTTTATGTCGGAACAGCTGGATAATTGATCAGAGCTAGTAATAGTCTGTGTTTGCATCAAAATGCAGATTTCCGGTGTAAAATAAGACAACAGTGTTCAAAGGTGCTTCTTTGATATCTTCTCTATTGTGATGTTACTGGCAACAGCATTACCATTAATACTCTAACTGCTAGGACTGACTTTATGATGGATAATCAACTGTGAATTTCTTTCAGCCGCCACTTATATTTACTCTGTAGAAACACTCAAACTGTTTCAAGATGCTGCAAGTAAAAACAGTTTGGGTTTTTTTAATTATAAAAAGCTAATTAAGTAAAACAAATTTTACTACACCTACAGGACTTACAAACAATTCACGTGTTATTTCTAGATAGGCAATATAAAGAATCTTGACCTAAATGTTTCAGTGCATGATTTTAAATTACAATGAAATGAACCAATTCTTAAGAAAATAAAATTAAAATTAACAATCTAAGGATAGTTTTCTGTGAATATATATGGTAGCTTTAATATTTTTTCAAAAGAAATGACAATGCATTCTCTCATAAATAGACTGTATTATTGTTCTGTCCTATTTCAACCCACATGGCATGATCAGACTTTCATAAAAAGGTAAAGCTTAAATTTTCTCCACAGTCTTTCTTTTTAATGGTTTTCAGGATTGAATCCATTAGAAGCCAAACAAAGCACATCTGTGTTGTTGTCCCTACTGACTGTTAGCATAGAGTATATTCAAATACTGCAGCCAGAAGGCGTTTTACAAAAACAGCTTTCAAGACGTGCTCTTGAAATGCATTTGTCTACTCATTATGCAGTGCTATTTTTTGTCAGTGGGGAGTTCTGTAAATAAAGCATCAAGGTCTAATATAGCAGTAGCTGATAGCAATAAAGTAAACTAGAACCAAATAACCCACTTTTCTTTATGCAGCTCTTTTACAACTGTGACCAATAAAGGAAAAAAATAAAAAAGTATTTATTTTTTTTTATTCTTGCAAAAACTTGGACTATCTAGAGTGGCTTTGCTGCAGAAAATGCAGTAATTGTTTATAAACATAACAAGATTGACAACAATTTGGAGATTCAGCTGCCTCCTGTTTGACCTATTCAAGTAAGACAACTATATTGCAGCAATATATGCAGATGGAAGGAGTACAGCTGCCTGGAATTTATAGTCCTTTCTGTACCCAAACTGAAAAGAATTGTTAATCCCAGAGTCCTGCTGCAAGGTTGGTAAAAATGAGTTCTGTAATTCAGATCCTATAGGTTATGGCAACACAATGGGTGCTTGGATGTTTTGGGGACATTCACAGGACTATAGGTGAAAGCTGGGATTTTAAACAGTCTGTGAGATCATCTTTTCTTTTGAAGAGTATTCTTCTGGCATCAGAAACTGTGCTTGCAATTTATAAAATTACCATTGAAGTATCAAGTTCTTATTCAAAATATAAAGGGTAAACACTTGGCACAGGTTGATATGTTTGCTAGAAGTGGGGCTCTAAAAATATTTAAATGCTGTCAGTTGCATTCCAATGTTATTGGGTGGTATAGTAAGAAAAATATCCTGTTAATTATTTTTGCCACAGATTTGTAAAACAGCAGTATGCAATAAGAATAGAACATGAAATAATACTGAATTTACAGAATATCAAAACACTTTAAAAGAAAAAAAACAACAGGTGCAGCACTGCACTTTGACTTTTCAGAGAAAGGCTTGCTTAAAGGTACTTACCTCTTCAATTACTAATTTAAGAAGGAAACATTTTGTTGAGATGAACTTCTTTTGTTCGGTAGAGTTCATTAGAGATCTGGCAAAGGTGGGCTGCATCTGTTGCATTCAAAAGAATGAATCTGGCAGGACAGGCATATCCCCCTGGCTTTTGAGTACTGCTACCCTGGTTTTATACTCAATAAATGTGCTTTTGCCAAGCCTAACAATAATATCTACTGGATACTGCCTTACAACTGGGCCTTGAACTTCACTTTTTCAAACCTTTGTTGGTGGGACACCGGTTTCTGGATTGGCACTCTGTTAGCCTGATGAACTAATTGACCTAGCAGGACTCCCCGTGGAATTGCAGCTTCTGCTTAGATCATCAGGAGCACAATTTGTTGTTTCATTTCCTCTTCGAGTCCCATCAGGGAAATTGAATTGTGAAAGGACTACCTACTGGGAGCATTCAGCCCTCATGACTGAATAAGTAACTTTATTTTTTTGGTACTGTCTTAATTAACAACAAAGAGAAGACTTTGTTAGGAGGGAGTCTGCTGTGATTTTGATACAGCCGACTGACCCCCGTGGCAGGAGCACTTGATCCCACAGAGCCTCTCGGGGCCCCGCGCAGGTGCAAAGTTGACACAAAGCTCCAGCGAGCTCTGAGTGCGGCACTTGGACTACCTCATCAAGAGTTACCAGCCCGTCACACTGCCTGAAGTCTGCAGGTATTAAATGTTTGGAAAAAAAATTCTGGGGGAAGAGATCTAGCTTGTCTAGATTTAATTAGTAACAATAATTAATGCTGTTTGCTCGGAGGAGTTTGTACTTACCTGTGAAAAGATGCAAACCTTAAGAGTTTTCTCGGCCCTGCCATCATAAGACAGTGTAATGATCTTATTATTGAGGCTGCCTGTTTTTTCTTAACAGGACACACACGTTTACACATCTTATTTTTTCTTTCTTGTCCCTGAACTATATTCCATCAAAATATGCTGAAATTAATTGTTTAAATTTTTATCCTTGCAGTATTGGACTTATTTTTTCACCAATCTTTTTGAGTTCACTCTTGTGTACAGGTGAACAGGAATGCTTTTGTTGACTCAAAGGAAAAATTCCTGAGATTCTTCTAAGGAAACACTTGAATAAATTCCCCTTTTTTAAAGTTTAATGCAGAAAAGTCTTTTCAGAATAACAAGTTTCAGAGCAAAAATCGTAAGAGAAATAATATTGCAGAAAGCTCTCTTAGTGAGGAAGCAGTTTTTTCAGCATAAACATTCTGTTTTCAGATACAAAATTTAACATTCTGAAGTAATAATAACAAATTTTGAATAGCAATAGCTGTAGGTTTATTCTAGGAAGATAAAGGCAAGGAAAGGTGGCATTAGAAAGGCCATACAAATGATTTACAAATCTGTATTCATAGTAAAAAGAAATTCACAGGGAGGAATCAAATTTTGTTTGTTTTACACAAGTTCATATTTCTAAGGTCGTGGAAGGAAAGGTTTCCTTCTAAGAGAAGGGAAAGTAATCCATTTTGTTATGCAATTTTTATTTCTGTGTTGATTTTTAGAGGTTATGGGACTGAGAATGGTATAGAAACCAAGATATTCCCTGCAGCTAAATGAGGGAAGGTTTTGCCATCATGGAAAAGGGCAGAGTCATCATTTAAAAGTTAGTGGTAAACATTTAATTTTCTTTGTTCTGGTACCTCAGTTCAGTCTTTGGTAATGTGATGTTGAAGTCAAAAGTGTCTTCATTTAACTCAGAAAACATACAAAACACAGAAAATAGCTCTAGTTTCCCCTTTATTTTCCTGTTTATTCTGTTTTGTTTTGTTTTGTTTTTTTTAACAATCTTTCTACATAATTTCTGAATGTTAGATGTGAACATGGACAAAAAATACTGAAATGCATCCAGAGAGCACTTACCTTACGTGTCCATCACCATAAAGGTGATATGCAGCCTGCTGTGTGGTGGGAAGGAGTAGGACAGTGAGGGACAGAAAGTAGGCCAATGCAGTGGTATTGGTCTCAGAGACCGAAAGGGAAGGCAGGGGTGGGATGGTCAGCAAGGCCAGCCTCATCTTTGTCTCTGAAATGACTGCATTTTTGGTTTTCCTGGAGAAGGCAGAATATACCTTTCTTCAAAGCAAAGAATAAAGATACGGGTTAGCTTCTGGAAGACTGCATTATTTTGCCATGCTTATTGGCCATAGCTCAAAAGAAAATGTGCTTATTTGGATGTTGTAGCTTAAGGAGAACAATTTTCAGAAATTTGTAGATAGCCATTCTATGGGTTTCTTGTTCATTCTCTTCCCCTTAGATTCCTGGATTTCATCCATAAAATATTCAGATACTTCAAAAGAGGAGTATATCTGAAAAATTTCTTCAGTTGAAGAGGCTGGAAAACTGCCTGTAGAGCAGAAGAGAAGATTAGAATGTAGTAATGGCTGTGGTCTATGGTGTTTGGTTTCTTTTTTTCCCCCTTTAGTATTTCAAAAACGTGTCTGCTTTTGAGTTTCAAAAGACCCACCAACAATGTGGTGGGCGGCTTTCTGTTAGTGTTAACACCAACTCCTCTGTATTTGAACCTTTTAGCTAAACAGATTTTCATTCCAGTTTGTGGTATTTACAAAGATCCATGAATGCAACACACAAGGAAACCTTCTTTTCAAAGGAGAGTAACATCTGAAGAACCTAATTGTTGGCCATGATCAAAAACTTTTTCCTATCTGAGTTACACAGAACTATATGGGGACCACTAATCATGTTTTTTGCTTACAAAAATGTTGCAATAATTTTCTTTTTACTTGAATAGAAATTACATAAAATATGACAATTCTTTGGCTTCCATATGAAGAACGGGTGCTGCAGAAATTATGCATATAGAATGATTATATTCTATTTGTATAGAATAATTATATTCTATTCATATATTATGGAAAGCAGTGGATCTCTTGCATGAGAAAATTCACTTCAATTTTGTAAATATTAGTTGGCGAGATTATAAGAGTTCCACTCATAAACTGTTGCCTTGTTATCATCCCTGTCAAATGCAGCCTTAAGACTAAGCAAGTCTATTTGATGCAGTCATTGAATGTCTTTTAAGGTTTTAATTCTAGGAAATTGAGCAAAAATGTCTAGCAACATATTAAACAAATAAGCCATAGTGTGAGAATGCATTTATATCAGGGAATCTTTTTTTCATTTGGGGAAGATTGGTAATCTAGACTTTTTGTAGAGAAGGAGAATGTGTATGTGTGTTTGTGTGTCTGTTTACGCATATATCTAAATATATATAAAGTACGCGTGTATAGGCACACCATTCTAATGCATGAAGCAAGAATTTTTGCCTATATCAAGTTATTTACAGTTGCATGAAAAAATTCATTATCTCTGTGATGTGTGTGGGTAAATTAAACAAATGATCCCTCTTTCTAGTCAAACAGATTAGCAGTCCAAAATACCCATTTGGGATCTGCAGATCCTGAGGCTCAGTCTGTGGATGAACTATGGTACATTTGAATGAGGAATGATGTGTTTGAAACATAATTAATTATCCTTGGTATTGGATACTCAGGGGCATGACTGGTCTTGGTGAAAGTTAGGAAAGACATTATGTTGTCTGTGTTTCTGTCCCAAGTAGTTTTCCTGATACATCTGGCTCCAGATAGTGGAAAATCCTAAATGAGATTGAGAAACTGGCTAGCAGTACCACAGTCTTTCTAATGGAAGTTTTGTACGTGACTTCTACAGTTCCCTGATGGAGCCACAGAGACCTCTTCCTCTTTGATAATTTGTTTGCTGCATTCAGCATGCCTGGATTATCAAGCTGCAAAGTAAACATGTAGTAAACCACAAGAAACCTCTGCGCATGTGATGAAATTTCCCAAACTGTCTCTTTTTGCTGCTTGGAAGAAATCTGCATGTAATTGTGTTTTTAATTTATGCCAGTAATTTTCAGGCACCAGGATAAGAGGTGCGTAAAAAATTACAAAGGAAAAGTGAAGGCAGATACTTGCTGTTGTATAAGAACATATTAATGTAAATAATGCTATTAAGAAATCCAGTATGTTTGTGCACACAGAAATTTTCCTTGCCAAAGTACTTAATGTTCAAATTTCATTTTCTTCTTCTCTTAAATCAGATACTTTGATTATAGCAGGCAGGTTGCCAAATAGTTTTTTATCTTATAACAGAAATAAGAATGTAAAATATGAAGCAATTAAATTTGAAGCACCTTGTAATGAGATGAAAAACTATATTGACAAAGTGCTGCGGAATGAATTAATTATTGATGTTTGTGAGATATTGCAGGGCCTTGTGTGATAGGTATTTGTTCCTATAAGGTCAGTGTCAGTTATGGTAAAACTCTTTTTGTTTCAGGTAATAAATGTTGGGGGTTTTTTTTGTTGTTGTGGTTTGGGGTTTTTTTGTGGCTTTTTGTTTTGTTTTGGGTCTTGTTTGTTTGTTTCTGTTTTTGTTTTTTTCCTATCTTGTAAAGGATTGGTATGCTGTTGGCTTGATAAAGGGAGGTCAAAGAGAAAAGGATCTTTTATGATGTGTATAAATACATATTAAAATTGCAACTTCTTTTTTATGAGGTATTTTTAATGTAATCTTACATTCCTCACCAGCTCATCTGTAAAACAGGATTACATTTCTGCTAAAATAAAGGAATGATGTATTTTTAAAAAACAATTACAGTTGCATGAGTGGTAGTGTGTCTGAGAGGACTTTTTAAAATGTTACAAAGCCATTTATATGATGCTTCATTGAGCCCTCCTTCCTGCCTTACTGGCCAATTTAAGTTAATAACATTATGATTAGGTTGTACATAACAAAACAACCTCATTGTTAAGTTACAGTGCTCTTGAGATTTGTGATGAACAGTCTTTTGAGACTGTTCAAAATAAGTCTACCACAAGCATGTTGTCTCCATATAGATGCAATCTTTCTGTAGCGTGACAAATTTTTTTCCTTGGGACACTTTCATTGGCCCTGCTTGGAAGGCTTTGATCACACAGAAGAATCCCCATATCAGAGTGGGTAGTGTTCAAAATCTATATTTTGTATAGGGGCTTCTCGAATGAACAGTGTTAAGTGTTTAGTCAAATCTCATATATCAAGTCCCAAAGATGTTTTATTGTTTTGCACTAGCACCTAACTGCTTAAGGTTTAGACATTTTGACTATTTTTAAACAAATAAAAGTAAAGAATCTAAGTGACATTATTGATATAAAGATGATGAGGCAGTAATTTCTTAAAGTATGTATTCTTGAATATTTATTTCTTTGTGTTAAAGTTGTTTATTGATCTTTAGCAGGGTTGAAGAATAGGTTTAGAACTGGAGGAGACAGATGAAGGCAAAAGGAACTTAAATCTGTGTTTTGCTAAATTAGCAGCAGCTTTTGGTTTAAATGGCATTGTTTTAAGTACAAATAGATTTTACTGCTGTTGCTACTTGGAGTTTGTAGTGTGTGAGGCATAGAGCTTAAGAAGAAATATTCCTAAATTCATGCAAAATAGCATGGGCAGGCAAAACTGCTCAAATGTTTTTTCAATGGTTTTAAATTGTAGGAAAGAAATTTGTGATGCAGTGTTTGTGTTCTTATTTTTTTTGAGCTTTTGTTGTGACTTTCTTGCATGTTTCGACTTGAACTGAACACATTTCTTTGCTGTCTCTTTCTTCAGCGTCCCTTTAACAACTCCTGTTTTCCTTCTGTTCAGTCTCACAACTGTTCAGTACTGAGAAGATTCGTGTTGGTTGTCTGGAGGAATATATTGCATATCAAATGTCATATCCCTGTAGCAAGATGAAGTTCCCACAGATATTTAAATTGTTCATACTGAAATAGGTAGTACTCACAGGTTGTTCTATCTTGTACTTTCTTTAGGTTTGGTAGGTGGTTCTGTACTTATACAACACTGCGATCACTGTTTCATCGGTTAAATGATGTTTCAAGCTGATTGGGTAAATATCTCAGATAAGCATTGTAACAAGATTTAATTTAAACTCCAAATTACATTTTCATACAACATTAAGTACCAGTTGCTACGTGAAATAATTCTGTGTTGGAAGTTAATTTGTTTTAAGCATGTGTTTGAGGGAAATATTCCGAGCATAGTGAAGTATATTTAATTTTAGACATAGTAAACCATGCTACAGCTTTCTGTGCTGATAGAATTTTGTTGGCTCCTTTGCCTGGATTTGCATTTTTTTAGTTGATAAAGCTCTGTTTGCTGCCTAGTTAAACTGTACATAGACTTTGGACCAGCACTAGAGAGTTATCCAGGCACAGCTTTGACAATGAGAACTGCATTTTGAACTTTTCCATGCTACCCTGTTGAGGGGGTCACCTTGGGTTTGAAAGGAAAAATTGGTATCTGAACATTCAGAAGAGAAGCATGCATGTCAGATGAGGGGCAAAGCTGTCTATTAAACAACAGCAACAACAATAAAAGTACGGTTTAATTCCTGACCATCTTTAAGTGTTCTAGAATGAAAAACTCCAATTTGCTTCGCTTCCTCTTCATTTTTTTACTTTCATCTACCTGAGTTCCTTTCTTGCTGTGCCTTTGTTAAGTGCTGCAGGGCAATTCTGTCTTCCTTTCAGTTTTGGTCTCCAAATACTATTGGATTCACATGAAAAGAAGCCCTGACGTTATTTATAAATAGGAATATTGATCTAAGCAGAAGTAAGCTAAGTTATTTGAAATACATGCATAGGGATATCTGCATTTGGAATGAAGACCACCCAGTGCAGCAATTTTCAAATACCAGTGATTGTTACTGAATGTCATTCAATTAAGGGAGGAGGAGCTTTAAGGGAAGGCAGGTGATCAGCAGAGTATTAATTTGGCCAAAATGTGTAATTTTAAAGCTGTAATGAAGTAGCTAAATGAGTATTTTTATCCATCTACCAGCTTACCTAATAGCAAAAAACTGTAAACCTTTAACTCATATTTGTACTAATATAATTCCAGATGCACACTGCATATTTTTGTAGTAATAAATATTAAGTAGTATATATTTTAAAGAGCAGTGTGTGTCTTAGCATTTTTGGTAGGATAAAGGAACTCATAAATTTTAGTCCTGGCACTGACGTTAATTCACAGCATTGCTATGGGCAAGTCACTTAACTTCTGTCTGTGTTTCTTTAGCCATAAAATAGAAATAACAGTGCGTATTTCCTTGCTTCCCACAGTTGAAAGAAATTTGAACATTTGCGTAACTCTTCAGAGAATGTTAATTTAATGTCCATTTAAGCTTTTGGCAGTATCCAAGATAAATATATCCAATGTTATTTTTAGAGAAAGTATTTGCAACACTTTTACAACTCTATTCTGTTTGATATTTTATCCAAGTAATAGTCTTTTCATGATAATAAAACATGGTGTTTCCTTGTAAATAAGAAAGCTAATTAACTTGAGGGAAAAAAATGGGCCTATTTCTATTATATTAAAAAAAAATTTAAAATCATTTTTTTGATTATTGCGCATGGTTGGCTTAAAGACGCCTTCAGTTAGGTATGCTTCAGGTGAGATTTATTGCT